>JAQNCA010000024.1:1525873-1542868 GCA_029783725.1 Acanthurus tractus
CAGTTTATTAAGATTTATGCTGTTAATAAAGTTGTAGGGGTCATCTTTGGAAAGGAAAGTATTATTTTTGAAAAGCGTTCGTACTAAAAGTTGTCCCCACTGTTTTCAGTTTTATGCAGGGAACCCGGTGCCCTTTTGCCTCTTAATTCATTGTGCTGTTTTTATACCAACATCTCTGCCAAGACTGCAATCTGTGCAGCCTTTGTGTGTTTATTCAGGTTAAACATCTTCCTCCATAAAAGCACTTAAATCAAAAGTACCTGCGGCAACAGAAGAAATATTAACAAGCTTTTAACCTCATTGCTGAAGTCACGAAAATAAACTAAAATTTTAGACTAAATATGGATACCGCAAGTGGAAACTCCGGTTACTCCTTTTTTTTAAAACACCTGCCTTCATCTACAGAGCTCTTGACTTTTCACACTGATATTTGCTAACAGTTTAAAACAACTTAACTGCGGTTTAATTAACGGCTCTTTAAATCTGGCTGGTGTCACACAAAAATAGATCTTTAGGATTTCAAAAAAAAAAAGAAAACATCTTTCCTCACTTAGAGCCTCTGGATTCCTGTTTCCACACAGGACATGTTTTGTTCTTTCACAGAAACTTCATCTTCATCACACTTAATCAGTGTAGTTATTTATGTCTCTCAGGTTAGTGTGTCTTCCCCCTAAACATGTCGGGCAGATCCATCTTCCTGAAGTGTGTCATAGCCCAGTTTTTAAGAGGCAACCGCGCTGTAGCCTCACTTTAACTCTCTCCGGGACAAATAGGAATATATATGTACCTGCTGTAATTAGAAATAGCTATTGTTCCAGCACCGTCACTCCACTGAGACCTGTTCCACTTGGCAAGAAACAAACCGCACAGATTCTTCATCTCCTCAATATGTGGGTGTTTTTTTTTCCTTGCCTAGTAAGTTCATGGATTTCTTTCACATGATGCATGAATGTCAGGATTTTTCTATATAACAGGTGCTTTAGTTTGTCCTCATTCCACTCCGCTTTAAATTTGGACCTCAGTGTTTACGAAGCCTCGGCTGTTGCTTTGGCTAAGCTCCTTCCTGCGGGGCAGATATTTCTACCTGAAGGAGCGAGCCATCACGCTGATTTTAATCCTGTTATGTATAATACATGGTCCCATTTTTAGTCTCATCCATTTAATCAGGCTAATAAGGCGGAGGTGTCTCTATTCTTAGTCAGTGTCTGCTTTTCCTGTCAGCAGTCACATGCACCAGCGGTCTACACAAAATGTACTCAGTTTTTATTCCGTCTCCTGTCAGATGACATTGAGTCAACAGGCGGCTCCAGCAGGAAAAGTTGTAAAGGAAAGTTGATTTGGATTTTATTGGATTCAAGTCCTTTTATTGGTTCTGCTTAAGGGTCAGATTGTTTGCAATAGATTTTTTTTTTCAGTTGACTTCTTTATGTTTGTGTGCAGAAGAAAAAAAGATATTTGCTGTTATTGCTTTAAGCCTGATATAAAAATGGTTATTGATTAGTTCCAAAGGCTTTATAAGCTATATTTCCAAGGCTGATATGATATAAGATTCCACATCATTGTTTCTTTTCTTTTCCTCCCTGTTTCTCAACTTTAAGTCTGTTTTTTTTTTTTTTTTTTGTAATTGAAAAGCGGGCTCACCTTTAGGTAAACAACTCTCGGATTTTGTGTAGCCAAACTTTTATCTGTGCCACACACATAAACCTGCACTTGTAGGCTCACGACATGATAAACGACTCTTATTAATGATGGACCTAGTTTTCTCCAGTTTGTCTTGAATTTCTAGGGAGCATTAAGTGCGACATTTTAATGAAAATCTGTGCATAAAAACTGATGTAATCAACACAACAAAGGAAGGCATCAAAGCTTTTATAAGCAGTTGCAGAAGAAGGTGTGATGCAACAGTTTTTTTCAAATCTCCGGTGTCTTTCCACGGAGCTCGCAGCGCGCTGTTTAAGAACGGTACGATGTTGATTAAGTAGAGTCTTCGTTTGCTGTGTTGCAGGAACTTGTTCTGACGCGGGCTCAGATAGGACAGGAGAGGGATATAATTACTTGAATAAGACTGAGTAATGAAGCCTCATTATTTCTGTGATGTAATTATTGGTAGAAAGATACAGACAGAAACAGCTTTTCCTTCCTCCTAAAGACATATTAATTAATAAAGAACGCAGCTTTATAAATGGCCCTTGGTCTTTTGGTTGTCGCTTATTGATTTACGATTTCTTCTCCCAGAGAAATGTTTGTGCAGAGGTGCATGACATACTGTTAGTCTATAAGTCTTGCATATTTTTACTTTCCATTATCCTTTTTTAATTAGTGTCTCACATAATGCATTGTGCTGGAACATAGTTTATCAATATTGCTTAAGAAAAATAACTAAAACTAAATCTTGGAATTGATTAGGCAAGCATGCTTTGTGAATCAAGAATTGGAAATACATAATTAGTTATGAAAACATGTCAGAATGTATTTTATGCATTTCTCTTGGTTGGGCGGCTTTGTGTTTGTGTTAAATGAAGGCTAAAGGTTATAAAATGTAATTAGGATTTACCACAGCATGACTAATGTACAGCATTAAGTAGCTGGCTAAGAGTGATGGTGTTTCTTTGTTAATGATTTTTGCTTTAGATGTGGGGGGTGTAACATCATGCAATCTTTGATAGGCACTCCTCCTACTAATCAGCAGTCTGAGACATGCTGCTGGAGGAGTTTTTCCGTGATGCCATGAATAAGTGCAGGATAGAAAATTTGATGTCAGACACTCCTAAATGCAAGGCCATGCAGGTAAATGATATTAATTCCACAACTTTGTACTTTCTGGTTATTCTTTTATCTGCAGAGTCTCCTTGTGTAACTTTAAATCAAAGCACATCTTTCTAAAGTGGAACAAATGAGTCTTTGCAGATGAACAAGGAGCTCTTCACACAGTTGGAAAAAAGAAAACCCATTTTCATCGTAACACAGCATGGAATTACACATTAAATAGTTTGCACATTTCCAGTAAACTCACTTGATTTCTCGTGTAATTGGAGCTGAATCACTGCCGCAGCCGTGCAGCTGCCAGGGAGAGCTTGTGCATCTCTGAGAAAATGCACCCCTGACATTTCACTGACTTTGTCAATGTCTGGAGTGTCTGTATCTTACCAAATCTTCGAGGCCGCAGCCTTGGCACAGTCCTGTACGAGTGGCTGCTCTGAACCTCTGCTCTGTGGCACTGCTTTCAGGGCAACATGCAGTCCAGTCAGACTCACGGACGCCAAGTGACAACTTCTTGGAAGACAAGAATAGAAGTTTTAAAGTGACTGCTTAACTGGACATCGTTAATGCCAGTGAGCCTGTGTAGCTCTTCACACATTGAAGCCGACAATGCTTTTTTGTTCGGAACACTGACAGATAATTTATCTAACTAATTTCTATACTCGAGATGAAGCCGTTTAATTTACCACTGTACTTTGTAAATTATGCTCATCGTCTTTAATGGCTCATAATGTCTTTTTGCAGATTGACAGGTGAAAGAGCCACATAGAATATGAATAGTATTGGGTCTGTTAGTTCCTTTTCCGTGATTCAGTATATAACCACCCCATTACTAATGCATAGCTAGGTGTTCAGCACCGCACACAATTTATCCACTCAATGGGAATCCTGATGCATTTCGTGCCCCTGCTCTTAAAGCACTAATACTTACTGTTTGCTCTCCCTGAGTCTGCACCTTTGGGAGCATGGATGTAATAATGGCATCAGCCCTTATGAAGTAATCAATGGGATTGAGTGAATGTTTTCAAGTGCCCTAAGATTCGGCCCTGCTGTTTAAGAAAGGTTTTCAAGAAAGCCTGGGTTTATTTGATGAAAAAATAAGTCTTGTATTGGTTTTCTTTGTCTTTTTCACTTTAGGTTGCCCTCCACGCATGTGGTGTTGCAACAGACATGGTGATGGACCACTGCATCCAGGCAGGAGCCGCCTTCGTCATCAGTCCCTGTTGCTATGGCTTCATCCAGAACGCAATCAAGTTCACCTTCCCCAAGAGGTTGGTACCTGCTCGCCTCGGTCCAGCTCCATCTCTCCTGGGTTCTGCTTTTTTTAAAATGTTGTTTCTAACCTTGTTTTCTTGTTAGACTCCTGCTAGCATAGGCGCTTCTCTTCTTCTACATTCTCCTACAATGATTTTCTTTTTTTGCAGTTTCTCCTTTGGGGCTCCTGCTCTCCATCACTTTCGTACTCATTGTCACTCAATCTTACACTTATCCAAAATGTGTATCTGTTGTCACTGCTTTTTTTCTGTTCACCTTCTGTCTCTTATCATCACCTACGACAGTATGAGGCAGCAGTGTCACATCGCCTTCACAACAGGGTCTGCCCCTCACCTTCGCAAGCGTAGCCCCATTCTCTCTGCAACAGAGAGATTGTGGAGGCTGTCTTTGATATTGAAGAGTGGCAGCAAACTCCAGTTGGAGTTACAGAAGAGAAATGTGTTCATGTTCAAATGTTATCATCTGTGGAGCCAAAGAAAATAAACAACTAAGTCAATTTTCAGTCCTGGTCATGTTTGTAAGCTAAAATATGATGCTGCTTAAATGGAGGAAACAAACAGCGATAGAGAATGGAAAGTAAGAGGCTTTGCTTTAATGGTGTTGCCCTTGTTGCTATAGCAGCTCTGTGTTGCTTAATGGCACTGTAATGCCTTAAGAGTCATAATAAGGTAGTGTGCAACTAAAAGCACTTAGAGATCCTGAAGGCTTTCAAACAGAATGCTGTTGTGTTGAATTAATGTTGTAGCAACTAAAAGACTGTGATCACCAGCATGTTAAGGTGGAGATACACAGTAATTGTCCGGCTATTACGATTTTGGCATTGAGACTGATTGGACCGTTGAGCTGAGGCTGCTCCAGTCTGGGATAAAAGTGGAGGGGTTTTTTTGGATCCAATTGTTGCTCATGTTGTCTTTGATTATTTTAACTATCAGAAGAAAAATCATAGTAGGAGTTTATTTTTTGTATATATAAACTATTCACAGTTTTAATACATAAAGTCGAGGAATCCAAATCAGTACACCAAAGTAAAGTAAATATAAATATCTATTATGCTGTAGGGAAATGCTATCTTTTTAATATGTTGCTGCATTACCGCTGAAAATTGACACGGCATTCCCATTTGCCCAAAAACAGGAAAACCACAAAAAAACAAGTGCATTGCATTTGTCAGTGTTGCTGACAAAATGAGCAGCAGGCTCTCCGTGCAGGCAAAATGGAGGGGAGTTTGACATTGTTCATCTGCTCAAGCAACCCATACTCACAAGATACAAAGCTGGTTGAAAATTGGCAAAGTTTCCTTTGAAGATGCTGCTGCTTTAACAGATGGAATCAGAGGCATTTAGTTCAAAAGTTACAGTTTCACACGCCTGAACCAGAGTGCAATGACCCTCTGAAAGGTTTTAGTGCCTCTTCATAACACAGTCAGCCAGCAAACTCAGCAGCCAGATAAAATTCGGACAGTTATTCAGACAAAGGTGGCACAATGCTGACTTTGGACCACCAGACTCTCCTGTTTCTATTTTATTTTTCTGAATGATTCTGGCAATCAGCAACAAGTGCCATTCATTATTAAATTCAGGAGAATCTAATGTTTCAGTTTCTATTTAAAATACCAATAATACATTTGCTTAGTCTTGTTTTGAAAGACTGCAAAAAAAAATTATTTTATAATTGTGAACTCAGACAAAACCCCAGGAGGTATTTGTTGGTTTGTTTGTTTGTATGTATGTTTGTTTGTTTTAAAATTAAGACAGGTGTGGAAAGTGATTTTTTTGTCTCCATCTAACCTTTCCTAAGCAAGTTCTAGCCATTTATTGTATTGTTCTGTAGATTTTTAGTGAAAAACAGGTGCATCCTGCTGCATTTACATATATATTCACAATGTATTTGTGTCCAAAAAATTCCAGAGCCTAAATAGAAAGGTTATTTAACTACAGCAGAGGATGTTGAAGCAAAGGAGACTTTTGTCCTCCAGATATATTGTGCAAACAATGCAGATGGTTAAAACCATTTTCACTCGCTTTATACAAATATAAGGCAAAAATACATTTAGATGTGTAGAGTAGAAATATTTAAATAATCAGAAATTGTGTTCAGAAAAAGAGAAGGAAAAAAACAACAAGAACACCCACTGACACATGCCACAATAACAAGCACTCTGAAGTAAAGCAGTGGTTAAACCGTTATTATTATTTCTGGTGTTCCCATATGTGATTTTTATGGATCCTTAACAACGAATAAGGATTTAAGATTTTTTTAGAGCTGTGGTATCACTGACCCTAAAATTGTGCCCTGGGGAGGACTGTCAGTTTACGGTGTAAATATTTTAGAGTTTTCACATACTTAGTTTTCCTTTCAGTCACTTTTGTGAACTTGACATTCTGCCCCTCCTGACTCCTCATAAAAAATTAAATAACTTAAAAAAAAGACTTTGCAGCTGTAATGGACAACAAGAAGCTGTGTTTCTGCAGGGCAGTCAAGCAGTATTTGTGAGGGGCCCATGCCCCTGACTGTGTCAATCTTTGTCTGGCTACTTTTAATGTTTTTTCCCCCTCAGGTCATGTTCCAGGTAGATATTCTGCAGGTGTAGACATTCCAGTCACTTCACAAGCCTTTTTATGAGCTGTGAAGCTGAACTGTCCATTTTATTTAGACTCTAACAGTTGGAGTTAAACTCAGGACTTCTCTCCAGGTGACCTGACTGGCCCCTGACCCTTGACCTGGTTCGTGTTGATTTTTAATTAGCTCCAGTGAAGATCTGACTATGTTTAACCATCACAAACAGACTGATGTCATAGCAGAAACTGTTTTTCTAAAGGTTCCTCTTTCCACATGGGAGGGTGGTTTGTTTTAGAGACAATGCATGTTGCTATGTTTCCTTGATCCTTTAATTCCTTATCCAGTTCATGTGCAAATACTCTTTTTGGTTTGTAAAATGTCCTTCCCAGACCTGAGCAAGCAGTAAAGACATTAACTCTGACATCTTAATCACTGCAGTTTAACATCAAATGTTTGTTTGTTTTTACAGCAAAAGATTCCAAGAGACTCTGACGTCTAAGGTATGCTTTTACGTTTATTAAAATCCCTCTTTTCCATATATTATTCATCTTCACTCCAGCAGAATCTTAGGTACAGAATACTGATTTATAACTGCTCTCTCTTGTACATGGATTGTGTTTCCCATTGAGTTCATTACATTTGCTCATCCAAAGACACCTCTGTGCGTCGTGACTCATTTTAAAAAATCTTGTACATTGGACTCTTACATGTTCCATTCAACCTCACTGAGATGAGTATTTTTCTCCTTTGTACTGTAAATGCTTCTTAATTACAGCTGCTTCAACAGAAGTTCAGCAGCTTTGCTTCATTTAGCTTAATAGTTATAGTTTCACATGCCTGGACCAGAGAGCAGTGACCCAGTGAGAGGTTAAAGTGCTCTCACATACCTCAGTTGTCAACACTCAGCAAACATAGAAGCCAGACAAGATTCAGCCAAATTGAGAAGAAGACACACCTGGATGGAGTTGCAGCGGCTAAATCTCTTGTTTGTGTGTACAGTTCTTAAGGTTTTAGTAACTCGATGGAGTTTAAAACTAAAACATTGACAGGCTTAACTATACCACTAAAACTTTAGAAAATGCATTAGCTGGTAATGGCGCAATAAGTAAATAAGTAATTTGTGATTTAGCCTTTGTCTCTGATCATGTAGTACAAATAACATTATGTTGGCTAAACAGAGAGTTCCTTTAGCATCATAACTGTCACATAAACTCCCAAAAATGCTGTTCTAGGAAGCCAAACAATATATCAAACTTGACAGTGCTTTGAGAATTTGGGTATGACTGTTTTGTGCATCAGTGCACAAATGGAGCTACAGTTAGGTTTCACAGTTAAGGGAATCTGATCCTACTAGCTAACCTGACTAACATTATTAGCTTAGTTTTTGGCATAAAATTCAGCTATTTGAGAACTGTTGTGTTATTTTTGTGACATTTCTTCAGAATTATTCCAGTTCATATCACAACTACTCGGCATCTATTACATGTTGGGTCAGGTCAGCCATTGTCCATTTAAGCTCTATTACTGTTTTAACACTAATTTAGATTTGTGCATTAGCTAACAGCCTGATTCATCGTAGGTCCCTGAACACTTTTGATAACTGTTGCTTTACAGAAATTAGACATTTTGACTCTTTTTGTTCTGTAGTAATTGGTCACGCAGTGTCATTGGTTTGTTGTCACACCTTGAATGTGTTAGACCAGATCAACAAAACGTCTGGCAGACATACAAAGATAACTCAAGTTCATCCCCTCTCTCTGGGCACCATGGAGATTATGGAAGCCTTTTACAGAAGTATAATTGAAAAATAGCCTACCATCAGCTAGGATGTTTCAATACAAACTAAAGCTGAAAAATGATATGAAAATCCCCACTTAGTACTTAATCTACTTTTTCATTTTACTTTACAAAAAGCTTATGCAAGCGGCTCTTTTCTTGTTTTGCAAATACCCAAAGAACTAGTTGGCATGAATTTATTTTGCTCAACATGAGTCAGATTTTTGTCTGCTTGTTTCTTGTTTATTTATGTTATTATTATTATGTTTTTATGGGACAGTAAAAATAAAATTAATGAGATCTCTTGGCTCTGACATGTCAAGGGAGCAAAGATTCCCCAGGCGGTTACTAGAGGGAGGCTCCCACCACAGTCTCTCAAACCCTTATCGTTCAGCACAGACACGGCACTGTACTCTGGGAGGGCCCATCCCATGATGATGTATGGGACCTGTCAGTGCCCCCGAGGAGAATCTGTGCAAAAGTTGCTGCAGGTCCTAGCAGTGGCAACCTCAAGAGTTGACATGTCACAACATGGGACCACCTTTAACTTCTTTTTCCCTTTGTGCACCAGGAGAAACAGATTCTTTTTAGACATGGCTTCAAAAAAAAAACAGATGATAATATAGAACTAACAAGGCAGTGGATATTTGAAGTGTTCTGAAATTATTTTGTTTTGTTTGTTTTTCTACTGTTGTCCTAGAGCCTGAATAGCAAAAGAAATCAAAATTGCCATATTCCCTGCCTTGAAATAAAAAAGTAACCATGAAGTGGTGCCACACAGTGGGAGAAATCTATATTCTATTTAAACCGGCAGACACATTATACACATCTTAAAACCTAAGCAATAAATCTTCCTTAGCTGCCCCTTTGATTTTGCTTTCTGCAGCCATGCCTAGTGTTTGCTCTTTATTTTGGTTATGTATGGAGGACCCCACCTTGTCTGCATCTCTGTTCCCGCACCTCTGGCTGACATTTACAGAAATAAAAGCTGCATTGCATTGTTTTATAGCAGAACCATGGTTGTCCTTACTGAACTACGGTAGTTAAAGAGAGTGACAGTACTTTGACAAATGGTGTATTGCTGGAATAAAGGGCTAATGGTGTGAGATATTGGTGCTCAGCTCTAACTTTAAGCACCTGCTTCGTGGCTTTCAGCTCGACCTCGCACGGTGAAGAATGAAATCAATTAAAGTGCAGCAGAGGCAGGTTTGAGATTACTAACAGCTCTCCTGATTCACTTGTTCTGTGAACCAAAGCAAGGTGAACACCGAACAGAACAGCTTGTCTTTTGTTGCTAAAAAAAAAAAAAGTTTTTTCACCCTTTTTGGAGAGTTTACAAGACTGATTTTATGCAAAGAATTTCAGAATCATATATTTGACTTCAGTCTCTTTATGTTTGTTTTCTTTTATTTTTATATGTAATTTTTTACATTTTTTGTCTTGTCAACGAGCCCAGTAAACTGTAAACTTATCTATAAATGATACACAGAAATCAATCTGGACCCTGACTATTACTCAGTCCAGTGCACTGACAGTGTTGCAACCAGCAGTCAGAGCCATCATAATATTACCCATTGGTTTGTGAAGTCCTGTTTTGAAGCCTTGAGTTTTGCATCATGAGGTTTGCCGTCTTCTTTACTTTTAGGGACAGAAATGACCATAGAGTGGAGCGTTAGAGGATACTCATTGCTAGCAATCACTGTGAGATGCCGAACAGCTAATAACTGATGTTTCTTAAGGCCACAATGATTTTTTAAAATTTTTTTATTTAGTTATGCAATATCGTTACCCCTTATATTATTTAGATTAGTAAGTTATATAAAAATCCCCTTCAGTTGTCATGATAGGAAGGTTAGCTATAGAAACCAAAGCAATAATTAATATCAAGCCACAGTCATTATTATTTCTGCCTTAAAGTTTGACATATTAGTATGGGCCCTTATAGAGATAAACTTTGGCTACTAAAGTTAGCCCCAATTGGCCATTTGGAGAACTACAGTTTTTGGCATTTTGATGCCTGCATCATATTACAGCCCTAAAGTCTAAAGTCATGCTAGTGTTTTAATGCAGCATACTGCCATGCACAGTGACAATTTAAATCATGATGATGGTTGGTAGATAATATTTACCAGGTTCATTCTCTTAGGTTACCCGCTAGCAGGCTAACATTTGCTTTTTAGTTCTGAAAACAATATATTCCTGATTATAGTCATTACAATGAGGCTAGATAAAAGGCTGGAGGGTTGGCAAAGTTATTTAACTGCGGACTTTAAACAAATTTCATTAAAATCTATTAAGATACGTTTTTAAATATTTGTCCCGATGTGGTTTGCTTGGAAGAAAAGTTAAGGGATCACCTGTTTGTATGATATACCTATATGGAGAATAATTGTCTGTGCAAAAGTGCCATGGCAACACGCCTGACCATTGTTATGATATTTCAGCCTGCACCAAGTTGGTGAACTGAATAAATTTGCCATCCCACTAGTGTTGCTTGTAGACACATTAAAAGTTTTTTGGCTTGAGTTAAAAAAAATTTCTGCCATGTGGTGGAAAAGTGATCTGCTAAGAATGTTTCCCTGCCGCCAGTGTCTGTGCTGGGATTGGCTCTTCACAGCTGTAAGCAGGATAAGCAGATGTAGGACAGAGATGGAACAGAAAGAACAAAATCATGTAGCTACTCTTGTGTTGATGTGCATTCATAACAATGTTAGTTTCACTGAACGGCTTTTTATAAAAAAAAACATTCATGAAATTCTTAAAATGATCTGATCTGTAGTTTTTTTGTTGTCATAATGTCTTGAGACCTTACAGAAATCATCCAGAACTCTATTTTTAGAGTTATAATAATCAATACTATTTTTAGTATTGATTACACCTGCAATAATCAGATTCTGTACTTGTCTTTGTTTCAGGAGCACATGATCCTCTGTCGCTTCGCAGACCAAACTGCTGTCCAGCTCCCCCCTGAGAGGCGTCTCATAGGTACTGTTCACAAACACCTCCTCATGACTAAATATTCACCAACTTTACTTTAAATTTCTGACAGTAAAGAAAGAAACTATCCTGTTATTTATTGTTTTTTGGCCATTTAATTTACTCAAACCATTGATTTTTAATGCACATTTTATGCTCAAATTCCTTTTTTTTAAATTTCACACTAAAAATAATTCCAGCAGGATACATTTTAAGAAGTACTGACTTTACCAGCTGAGAATAACATCTCTAGTTTGACTTCTGTTTGTCATGTAGTAGTTTAGGTGGTAGGTTTTTTGGGACACCTCAACAGTAACTCAGTACATGCCGGTGTGTTTTCTGAGGTTTCTTTGCTCTGTGACCTTGCTCTACTTTTCAAAGAGTCTAGACTTTTGAAAAGTGTGAAAAATGTTAATGCTGGAATTTCTTGGATGTGACAAAACAGCTGCAGTGAACAGCTGCCAGATCAACGTTGTCAGATTCAGACGGAAGTGTTTTGTCAGAGTGAAACCTCCAGGCCTGTGCTGAAGCGTCACTGTACACCGTTTCATTATGTTGAGGACTCTCTTCACCCTGATAGCTCTCCAGCTTATCAAAGCTTCCCTCTGAATCCGAGGAGGCTCCCTGATGCCTCGTCAGTCTGAAGCCCTTTCATATGTACCTGACACGACCTGTCACCGAGGTTTCTGCTCTATATCAGCTAACAGGGTTCAACCTCTCCCACTAACATTTTCTAACCATGTTTGATCTAATCTCTCTGGAGACTGCCAGAGTGACTGTGACCGTGTAGGCAGCTTGGCAGACCAAAGCTCACATTTATTGTGTCTGCCACCTGCTACCTATACCTGCTAAACTGCATACATCTGGCTCTGATAGTGCAGTAGTGTGGCCTGCGCATGTGATGGGAGGATGAACAGCACATGCAGAGGGATTTACTTTTATAGAATTCCTATTTAATCCAATGCTGAAAAATATCTGAACATGATGAAAGAGTGCACTGATTAATGCAGTGCATGGGAACAATACAAATAAATGGGCATACTTTAAACCTTAACATGCATTAGACCTAGTATTGTTTTTTTTTTGTGTATATTTTCATCCTGAATAAGTTCACTATTAAAAAGATACAATGTTACACTGAAATTTTCCTTAAGTGTCCAAGCTTAAATTACAATCAAAAATGTATTTAATTTCCCTGACAATTTTCCAGAAATTTACGAAAAAAGGATCTTGTGTCAGTGTGTATGTTATCTGTATGTTAAAATCTTTCTTTGTTTCATTTTATGCATCAGCATGCTTTTACTTAAAAATTATAATATTGGTTTGGCTCTTCTAAAAACCTCCTTCTGCTTAATGGTAACTTTTGGGGCTGTGATGTAATTTTTGGATTTACATTGTAAAATAAAATGAGTTATTTTATCCCCCCATGTATAACCCAGTAGAATAAGTAAGTGCTTTAGCAGGATATTAATTTTTTGGATAATAAAACACTTTTATTTCTCTCTTTGGTCCACTCCAGGTAAACAGTGTATGGGCCTGGTAGACTTGGACCGTTCATGGGCAGCAGAGACTCATGGGTACTCGGTGCGGGTGATGACTATGGAGCCTGAAAGCTGCTCACCAAAGAACAACATGCTGGTGGGAAGGCCACCACAACAGAGTGGCCTGGATGTTGTTGGCCAACAGGAAGCAGAATAAGGACTGTAGTCATCTTCAGGGTGGTTTGTTTCAGCACTCTGCCTCTGTGGCTACTGACTGTATCATGATAGTGCTGAGAATACAACTATTTCTAACCCACTGTCAGCATTTTCTTTTCTTTTTTTTATGAGCCCTTTTGTAATAAATGGCCTCGAAAAATAAAAGCAGCTTTTTGCTTATTATTTCTGGACCAGTTATCCTCAAAAATCTCTTTCAGACTGAACGTAAAAGCAACAATGCCTTGATTTCTGATAGGATAAACACACGGAGGGAGTGCTCACCTCACCTGAGATGAATGCACTGAATTATTGAGCACTTAGTTGAAGTATAAAAGAGCTGAAGTCTCTCACCAACTGCTTCCTTGCGTTTGTTTCTTTGCCTAAACTTTGTGATCAAGCTGTCAGCTTAAACAGAAGCAGCAGGAATTACACACCCACACTACAAACAAGGTACGCCACACTTCCACATGCTGGCTTTGCAGATAGTCTGCATACAGCCCTCTGTGACAGCACTCGGTAGTCAGCTCCCCCTGTTGCCAGGTATTAACAGAAGAAGAAATTCAACACTAAAAACTCGTCTGCACTTAAAGTTGAGACGAGGAATTATCATTATCTACCTCTCTTCTGTGTGTGTGTGTGTTTTTGTGAGAGGCTGAGAGAGGAGGATGTTGAAAGAGAGAAATTGGATTTAAGCTCCTATCACATCAGTTAAAATATAGCATTTGTCACAGTTCTACAGAGAAACTGATTATTCCTCATAAAGAATGAATAAGAATATGGTATGCATCCCATAATACGTTCAGCTGCAATGAATATTTTATGACGCAAGTGAAAAGGTCAGTGTGCTTGATTAGATGCGCAACGTTCAGAGCCTAGTAGCTGAACATCACACAAAGCGCTGCATATTTCCAGTCCTGTATACTTTAGACTTACAGTAGCCTCCTTAAGCCGCCGTTTTCCTAGGTGAAACTGGTTATCTGTTTCTCTGAAAAATCCTGTGTTGTCACTTTGACAATGTGCTGCGGCTGCTTGAGAAGTCTGGGGAGGTAGCAGGAGAGCCAGTTTTCCCTCTCAGGTTGAGGGGATATAGACGGGAGCAGTGCAGGCTTTTCCAGCATCAAGCTCATCTGAATTCAGTCGGCAGAGTCAATCTGTCCCGAGGTGAATGGCCACAGACGCAGCTCCTTCCAAGGGCTGGAATTATTTCAAAGGGAGATGTTCATGCTCGTGGCTCTGCACAAGTGCGCTTTACAGAAAATGCATAAAGGCACAAAAGAGGAGTAAAAGAGTAGGCGGCACTGCTTAAAGCTTGCATGAGATAGGAGGGAAAAATTTGAGGTGTGAAGTGGTTCGATTCAGCCCAAACATCCGTAGATGGAAGGTGGCTAGACGAGAGTCTTTGTTTAGAAAAATAGGTGAGATATCAGAGCTTTTTCATGTGTAAATGCTTAGTGTTTCTTTTTTAGTAATTAGACTTATGGAGTCCTTCTGTGCATACAGCATAAAGCCAGCAAAGCAAAGCTGAGTGCATTTTTATTATGCAATTAACAGAATCAGATTTATTGCCAATTGGAATTTTATGATAAAAAAAGAAGTATTGCACACTGACTGATCTCAATACAGACATAAACAAGAGTCAAACATGGAAAAAAAAACATTTTTGGAGCAAAAGGAATCTGTGATAAGAGATTAGATAGACTGTGATTCAATCAGTTAGTGGTGTTTGTATTTGTGCTGATAATCGGCACCACAATAATCATGAATAAACAGTTGTATGTTTCTTTTTTATGAACTTAGTGGGCAGACTCTTCACCATCTGTGTGAGTTTTTCAAAAGCAGCTCTGAACTGAACATTTTTTTGCAAAAGAAAACCTTTGTTATGAACTTCAGTTACAGTATCACTTGTAATTTAAATTCTACTTGCCTTGGTGTTTTCCACTTCATTACACTGGTGGCGTATATGGCCATTTGCCTGCAACAGTTTGTTTTTTTGATATTTGGGGTCCCTCCCTGTTGGTATGAATTTCCCCTTGTGACAGTGACCTCATTAATGTTTTCACTGATACTAGACACACAGATGAAACATATAGATGGAGTCTCCACAGCCTTTCTAATTATCTTAAATATCATGCTTTAAAATGTGCTATTTAACACAACACACTACCACTGATAAAATGTGTCTTATTTCACCAGATTATATTTTCCACTAAACAATGTTGAGCATTGCAGTCGGGAATAAAAAACACATTTTTATGCACACATTTCCTCTTTGGTTGCCTTCAGCAGGCTCCTGCTGCTATAATTTTGCACACCCTAATAATGTTGTTTTCTATTCCTGATGCCTCACACTTGTTGTCACCTTATATATCCCCAGTTAAGAATTTCCCTGCATATATTCTATTTTTGCATGTATTTTCTGCCCCTGCCTGCTGTTGCTTTGTCTGTATTGACAAAATGTAATAAATAACTTCTCCAAAGGGATTCAATACAAGATGAGGTCACCCAAATCACAGAGGTACATTTTATTTTTGTCTTCCCCATGACGAACAGCATATCTTATAGCATTAGACATGTTGGTGTTTGGACTTTACTTTTGGCAACACAAATAAAATTTGCAAGCACTGTAACCTGTAAAATAAAAACTATGAAACTTGGCACTATATATTCACAATATTGTAGATTCAGGGTTCAGTATAGGTGACCTTTCAATAACTTAATTTTCTAATGTAACTTAACCAGTCGGTGCATAAAGGTCAGGTTCAACACAAACAAAGAGAACACATTTTTGGTAGTAAATCACTTATGAATGAATATTCTGGTTTAAATAGAGCTTACACTCACAAAGGATTGCAATAGTATTAGGTTTTCACAGTGTGATAACTGTCGAGGAAAGTATCATAGTATGGAGGTATCAGCAACACATTCACAGCCCAGCTCGTCAAATACAACCAGTATTGTTCTGGCCCTTGACGTCTGATGCCAGAGATGGGACCAAGTCACACGTGTAAAAGTCTCAAGTAAGTCTCAAGTCTTAACCTTCAATACTCACATAAGTCCCATGTCATTTTTTTTTGGGAAGTCAAATCAAGTCCAAGTCACCTCATTTTACCTGTACAATCTGATCTTAATAAAGTGAAAAGACAAGGTATTAGTATCTGTGTAGATTCTCACTCATCCAGGTCATGTTTATCTGAAGCTTCTTGGATGAGAAGTGAAACGTCTTCCCAACAGACCTAACACAGTCCAGTTGACTTGCTTTTTTGACTCTTCAGACAAGGTATTAGTAACAACATTCAAGTCATCGTGTCTTAAGTCAAGTCAAGTCCCAAGTCTTTAACTTCAAAGTCCAAGTCGAGTCTCAAGTCTTTCATTTTTTGTCAAGTCACAAGTCATCAAAACAGCAACTCGAGTCCAAGTCACAATGACTTGAGTCCACATCTCTGTCTGATGCACCCGTTTTTATAATTATCGGTTAAAATGACTTTTAAAGGGATGGAAACAGAAGGAGATTTTGTATTAGATTCCCTCCAGACAGTTATTAAGAAATTTATACTGCATATTGTACACTTGTAACAATAATTTGTGTCTAATTAGTTAGTTTCTGCATAAAAGCACAATGTTCACATTAAAATCCTTAAAATTGTTGGGCCAAACTAATAAATTTCAGAATCTGCAAATTTAGTTTATTCTGAAGTTGCTGGAGGGTGTCTCATACTTCACTGAAAATTCCTCTCTGAGATTATGTGCTTTCACAGCTTGAAGTTTCTACATCACACTTGTGTGAGTTGCAAATTGGAGCAGCATTGACTTCCAAACTATCTGTGATGTAACAAATCATGTCAGAAAATCTGATTTTCAGTAAGTGGAGACAGACTTTCTGCTTTAAGCAGATGAATGTAGAAACATCACTTTGCACATGGAAACTCAGATATCACTCTGTAGTTACAAGAGG
>JAQNCA010000024.1:1564690-1610092 GCA_029783725.1 Acanthurus tractus
GCATTTTCTCAACACAAAGTTGCAGCCTGTTTGCCAAAAAGCAAAAAGAAGACATTTTACATATCTGCAATTCGTAGAAACATGCAAAGCCAATCATTACAATTGAGTTGCTTTAACAGTCCTGACTTAAAAGCCAAGTGACTCACATGCCTGCTGACATGCCTCTCCTCTGAGCAGCTGGCAGAGGAGTCATTGTTTTTCGTGGCCAGATCTCCACAACAGAGAACCAGCGTATTAAAGCTGCCCTTTACTTACAGAGCGGAAGCTGCTTTGCCAGCTGTGACTGTAGTGAGGTGTTTTAATCACAAGGGGAGGAGATGGAGAGAGAGAGGGAAGCTGATTCAGCTCAAATGGAAAGGAGTGATGAGGTGGTGTTGAATGATCCAACGAGTGTGTATCCTTTCTCATGAAGATAACATCTCAATTACTGACCTGAGATAACTTGGCCCGATCGGGTGAAACCAACACTGCTGAGAGTCTGTTCCTGTTTGTGTGCGTGTGGATGTTTGAGTTTTTCGTGCATTTTCACGTGTGACTCACAGATTGAACGTGTTGAAAAGCGTTAAGGCTTTCTAGTGACAAGCAGGTTGAGGTGCATCCAAGCAGCTTGAAAATACTTGTGGAATTCACGCCCTGAGACAGGAATAGGATAGTGTGTAATTAAAAACAAGGTTTGGGGTGGTTCGGGAGAAGGAGGGGGAAGGGGTGTTGAAATCCTTTCCGGAATGTTCCAAATGACTCATCCTGCATTTTGAGGCTATAGGTGGCTCCTGTCTGCCTGGCCAGACGGCTCTACTTTGTCTTAATCTGCAACGAAAAGAGAAGGAAAAAGGATCAGCGTCCCCATATCAAACTATAATAGACTTTGCTGCCAACCATTCAGACAGACTTATCTGACAAATGTGATTCCGAGACCTTTTAAGATGAAACTGTACTTTCAAGTGTCCATCGAACCCTCATTTGTCCAATAAACTCTAGACGTTTTTACAGCGCTTTACCATTTCACTCAGCGTTGAGTGGCAGACTTGCCCTTTCAGCCTATTTAGGTGAAGATAACCTTGGACTCTGCTTTGAGCTGGCACAAGCTATGGAAACCAATTTAATTATTCAGAAGCCATGGATTAGCTCCTCTCATTTGAATGCAGCCTCTGTAAAACATTGATTTGAGGTTTACTATTGATGTGCCAGGTGGCCAGTGTTTCAAAGCGTTCTAATATGCCGCCTGTCAACATTTATCTTGGAGAGGCTACTAGAAGAGTAAGACGTTGCCCAGAGCCACTTTCTTGTCAAGTAGTTACATTGATACACTGTAAACATCATAAATCATTGTTATATTTATATTAACTCATTACATTAATAAAAGGACTATTGATCTAAAGTTAATCATAATTTTAATTTTAATTAATTTTAACCACTTTGAAACTTGTAAAAATGAGTCCTTTAAATAAAATGATTAGCTGAATGAGTTGAATAAATTTACGAAGACAAGTTTCTGAAAAAATTAATTTGCATAAACTCTCTAACAACCAAAGTAAATCAAATAGCAGTTAGAGTATTGTCACTCGTTAGCATGCGAAATACCAATTTGAAGCCTATTTGGCATTAGCCATCTTGGCTTTTTAGAGCCTGGTTTGACTTTATTTCGACAAAAGGTTGGAGCTGAAAAAAAAAAAAAAAATGCATTGCTGCCAGTGACTGTGTGATGCCTAGCAGACAGCCAGCAGCTGATGTCTCTCAAAGCCCTAAATTATGCATAACGTTTGGCTTTGGTATAATTTAAATGAGTGATATTGACATTATGGAAAGTTGCTCTATCAGCCGTGAATGTTTCTTTTCCTAATAATGAAAACAATGTGAGCCACAGTGAAAGCTGATATCCAATTGAGCGCCTTTTAACCAATTTGTTAAATGTTCATTGAAATCACATTTTGACTGCAGCAGGGAAACTAATATTTTAAAGTAGCACAAGTTTAAAATGTTTCGCAATGCAGCTTTAAAATACTTAACAAGCAGTTAACTTTTGCGCATGATGATGTCCGCAAGGAGGAAGCTCAATATGCAGTAACTAGACTCGAGCATTACAATATCAGATGCATAAACCTGTACATCAGAGAGATATTTTGGATGCCCTCACAAAAGACATGCATTCAACACTTTTGCTGTGAGAAGAAAGTGTGTACAGATGTGTGACTCTGCAGCGCTCTGATTAACAAGAGTGTTTAACACCTCAGTAACACTAGATGTTTTTCACAGTATGTGTGAAAAAGCGCTCACGCTAAACAGAGCCGGGTTGATACTCTAAATTCATCACTCGCAGAATCAAAGCCATATTTTTTCTTGTCAAACTTTTCTGAGCAGGTTTGATAGCTTTTTACTTGAAGGACTACAAGTTTGTTTTCATTGCTGGCGCTTTTCACCTGCCAAATCGTTTCTCTTTCATAGCTTTTTTTCACATACAGGAATAATCTTAATACCTGAATGAGATATTGTTTGAATGAATTAGATGATGTTCACCATTGAATTAACAGGCACTCTCCTGTCAAGAATAACAACCATTAGAATCCCTATCATTATCCGAAAGCTCTTCACCTTCTGTGCTGATGTGAATTGTATCTGTCATGCAGCATGGTGAGGATAGATGAATACGCTCTCACTGCACAAATAAACTCATTATAGCAGTAATCTGTTTAACAATTTGGCAGCACACTCCCCCCGCTGATCCAATCATTTTAATAAGATGATTATTCCGTGCAGGTGGATTTAATTAGGAGTAGTTGACCTGCTGTTAAGACACTATTAAAAGATTGTGCTGGAGGAATAACGTCTCCTTACAGGCAACACAGCTGCAGAGTCTACAGATGCTGCTTTCCTCTTTTACCTGGTTGTCTGTCACCCAGTTATTTAATTAATTTCTCTTTAGGTTTCACAGTTTCACACTGCAGTTGAAGTATGAAATTGGTATCTGTATCTTTTTTTAGAAAATCAAGAACTTTCACGGCTTTATCTTGGCAAAGTCTGATCGCTTTTCTCCGAACTTTTACAATTACTTCCACTAATCTGCTCGTGAATTTAATTCATTATAGGTGTGGACAGATACTTTAGGTTTGTTGGTTTAGAAATCGATCTCCTCTGTCGCTGTTTGTCTTCCTGGCTGTCTCCTGTTGGCACTCAAACAGCTGCAAGTGATGCTTTCAAGTCTCTCAACAGTGTATTTTTCTTTTATTATCATCTAATTACTCCAAACTTTGTTTGTTTTATCTATGTTCTCTTTCGTAACAAGGTCATTAGAGGGCTATGAAGTGATATTTTACCTTAACTGACCTGCACAAGCAGGAATCAGGAACTGAATTAAGACTGATTTAATAATGACTTGCTGTACTCCCCTCTAGTGTTTAATATAATGGTACAGAAATAAAATTACCTTTTCACTGGCAATGTGAGTGTCCAAGTAAGTTACTACAATGGTTGAAAAAAGGCATTAAAAGAAGCAATATATTACTGTATGTTCTTATAACAAAAGCTTGCTTGCATTGCTGATCCAGTGACAAGACAAGCAGAATGGCAGGATGGTGTTGCATGAATACAGACCAGAGACTGAGATTTCCAAGCAGCTTTAAAATTTCAACACTAAGAGATTGTTGAGATCATATGTATAATTTCATCAACCTCCTGCAGATTCTTTGAGGTTACCCCTGAGCATAGTGAAGCATGGAAACATATATAGATTTTTGCTTTTAGGTTTTTGATGTGACTGTATTACAGTAAGATTCTGCTAATAATAATTACACAACAGTCTGTTTAACTTTTGCCACTTTATGCACTTATTTTATTCACTAATATTATTAATCCCATCAGTTTCTGGCTCATATCTCATGAGATTATCATGCAGCATTAAGGCTGTTTCAGACCAAATCAGTCATTGCAGTGTTCACCGCAGGTTTGTACAGCCATCTGTGAGTGTGGGCCTATTTGTAAATTTAAATTAAGTCTTTGTACTCCCTGTGGCAGGGTTGTTCAGTTCTGTTCCGTCTGATTGGCAGATCAACTGATTGGCGATCGCGGTGTGAAGTTGTTATTTTACTCCAAAAGATGACTCTTTAACCTGCCACTGCAGGGCTGCTGCCTTTATTTCCAGAAACCCTTGTGGTCTGCACTGCCTCAGCCAAATCAAACTCTCCACATTGAAATGAAAAAGGGAACTGACGCTGGAATTAGTCTGAATGGGCCCAACTCTCCAAGGGGGCCAGTGTTTCTGCTTTATGATTTCATGTGAGTTAAGCCCTTGTCCAAACAATTCAGAAAAAGTATTTTCCCACATACGCTTATGACGGTAATAATAATAATAATAAATCTGTGCAGTACAACACCACAACCAATGAAGGCGTCAATAAAGACTATAAAGTTGAACAACACCTTTTATGCACAATGTCAAATCAAATTGAATATTGTAATTTTCACAAAAACTGTTGCAGGACTGATGCATTCTACCATCTTTTTTAGATTTTATGGCTTGTCTTAATAAACTCATTATTTCTTGTTTGGTTGTTAAAGACATTTTAGTTCCCAAAGACCATAAGACATTTTGTTCCCCATCTGCTTTGTGCATCGACTTTTTACTTTCCTGCCTGCCTCCATTCAAAGTCCACCACCTGTTTAGCTGCAGCCTATTTACAAGTTTATGGTTTGAGGTTTAGGAAAAATGTTCAAATGAACTCGATTATAATGCTGATGTTTATGCACTGCTTTATCCTTTTTACACATCTGTGCTGAAAGAAAGGAAAACCCTTATCAGACAGAGATGTGATAGTTAGAATTGCACTTCCTATCTGTTAAGACTTCTTAAATTAATATCCTTCCATGGTGCCTATTTGCAGATAAAGCAACATGTGTTTTTATCCTGAGCTGGAAAGGATGCAGTTGGCTTTCATAACTGCTGAGGTTAAGCTACCACATCCCTCAACAAGGCAAAGCTTGACTGATTTAAAGTATGCCAAACAGTCAGAGGTAGCCGTATCATCTTTCACTCACTTAACAATAGATATTGTTTGCTTACTGCCAGGGGAGAGGTTGTTGGATGGGTAGATGGATAGACAGAGTTGGGAGGGGCTGAAATTCTAGAGGCTGAAGTGTTTGTAGTCAAGCAATAATTTGCCTCTTTACATGGTAACTCCTGTCTACCTTTGAACCACCAGCGACAAATTGAGAAGGGATCCTCTGAATCCGTGAGATACTGTAATTCTCTCAGATCCTATTTCACCCTCACGTCAAAAAAAGGAATGCAGAGGAGAAGAGGGCAGGAGGAGGAGGGACGCGAAATTATTTCCACTGTTTCTGCCATGTGCCCTAGATTTTTTTCTTTTTTTTTCTGTTTTTTCTTTTTTGGTACTCAGCTCATGTCCAATTCTCACAAGTGTAATCCTCTTTGCTGCATAATGTCCCTCTTTACTTTCCAGGAATGTGGTGTGGTCAGAGGTGTTCTAATCCATTGGTTGGTGCCTTTCATTCTCACTACGTTTTTCTCTCCCTCTCTGTCTCTCTCTCTCTCTGTCTCTCTCTCACTGTGACTCCACTCTTTACCACTTTATCTTCAATCAAACCCCCTTCCTTTTCCCCTCCGATGCCTTCTAACCCGTTTTCTTTTGTTCAAAGAAGAAGAGCTGGACTATTTAACCCCACCAGTGTGGGCCAGTCACCTCCCTATCTTTCTCCCCGTGGACCATCAGCCGGCGAGAGTAATGATGGAGGGTGAGATTCGTCGAACAGCCTCCCTCCTGGAAGCTTCTCTTCTTCCCCATCTTAGCAACATGCATGGTGCTGTGCAGACTGAGGAGGAGTGAATGTCACTCTCAACTATCTTCTTACCGCTTCTTGTCTCCCCTTGGCAGAAGAGACACCACCCAAGAGCAGCTTTTCAGTAGAAATGCCACGATGAATGCCAAGCATGTCACAATCTTTCCCACTCTACATCCGCCTCTCTTTCTTCGTCTCGCTGCCCTAAAACTCAGTCTCTCAGCACCAAAGAGCCATCATGATTCTTTTTTCCCCTATTGCTCTGCCCCTCGTCTTTGCTCTCATTTTCCTCTCCAGTATTTTCAGCACCTGGTAGAAAAAACCCCTCCTCCCTCCCTCCCTCCCTCCCTTTAAAACCACCATTGACATGGTCTCAGCACCCATGACTCCTCCATCCCTGCAAGCACACAGCCTTAAGTTCTAACCAAGTGTTATCTTCTTAAGAGACAAGCTTATCCCCGAGAAAGAGCCCCTGCTAATCTCTCTGTCAGTGATAGAGGCGTGTCGGGAATGTAGCGTAGCATACCTCGGTGGAGCTGACCCAATAAATCAGTCCACTTTGCATCACTTCAGATGTATCTTAGCAGTTCATCTACCATACAGTGAACACCCCAGAGGGGCTCTTCACCTCCGCTATCACTAAGGTTTCTGCAGTCCTGGGGCCATGTCGACTCCGTCAATCAGTGGTCATGTTTGTCTGTTATATCTCAGTTTTTCCATCCCTCTGTGTCATCTCTCAGCCTCGTCCTTTGTGTTTTCTCTCTCCCCGTCTTGTCTGTCTTTCTTTCTTTACGTGGAGGAGGCCCTGGCTGCGTCTTCTGTCTGGCATGTGCTGATGCTCACGGAGCTGCCCCTGTCGGAGAATGTGACCATTTCAATAATCCCTCATTTACATTTTTAAGCTGTTTTTCTTTTTCAGTGCAACAGGCAAGTGGAGACCTGTTTTCTCTGCCACACTGACAATGGACAGTGTTGCTGTGGTTTTCTGTAATCGCAGTAATGAGAATGCCAGTCGCTAAGTGCAGAAACCAGGAAGGAAAACAGGGTTGACACCACTAATTAAAAAAGTTAGAGTGTAGATGTGTGTGTCTGTGCAGGTGTGAGTGCTGTGTACAATATCTTGTGGTAGAAAGAAACTTGTGCAGGGTTTGGATTTTAAATGGAAAAAAACAACAGAGCAAAGCCTTCTGTCTGACAAATACAGGGCAAATCGTTTTAATAAAAAGTGAAAAAACATTCATAACATCTCAGAGAGAAAATCACTCAAAATCAAGCAAAACCAAAAAAGAAAACAGTAACATCTAAACGTGTGCTCCTTGTCATCATCGCTCTTATATAAAGTGAAAGTAACACTGTAAATATTTCACTGCAGTGGCCCTCATGTAACAAATGCAATCATAAACTGAACCTTATGGGATTTATAGTCATGGAACAAGACTTAAAGCCTTCAGACATCAGGCAGGAGTGAGCTGAAGGTCAGTCACGTCTATTCTCTCAGTCAACATGGCTTTAGCAGACCAAAAGCTGCCATTAATAGAAGTTTGAGGATACACAAACTGGGCATCTGCTCCAAATTAATCTGCGGCGTCTGTTAGAAGTATGAGTGCTGTGGCACTTAGAGAATGCACCCTGCATATGTCCATGAGGCTAAACAAGGCACCACACAGCCGAGGCGAAAATGACCCCTCATGTGCTGTACAGTGAGATGAGGTCTATTTGTGATGCTTCTACTGTATCCCAGAAACAGGAGGTGATCTTCATAGTTGAAGCTATTTATGTTGCTTAGAGCCCATGTCATTATTCCAGTGTGGTGGATTCCAATGTAGGTCTAAGTTGGATTTTCAGGGGCAGGAAAGAACGTGTGAAATGTGAATTTACTCGAATCAATGTCTTTGTGTTCACTAGTGTCTTTAAGTCTGCAAACACTATATATTTATTATAAATAAGTCTTTGCAATGGACCTTTATGGTGTAACGGTACTAACACAAGGCCAAAAATGGCCTTAAAATATGTCAAAATCTAAGTCTAAAAGAATATTTCAAACATCCAGCAAAATAAAGCTCAATAATACAGAAACTTTCACACTGAAGGAATCACAAGTGATAGAGCTACAGTGTTATTTTATCTGAGATCTCATGGTAAGTTTTTTCTAAATTAATAATTACATGAATTTTAGCTGAACATGAATTGTCATGTTAAAGCAGAGGTACTGTTTCTTTTCCCAGATATCTTAAAAAGTAAAAATCTAGAATACACTTTCAGACATACTGGAGAAATGTTCTTTTTAAAATGGTGGTGAGCAGGGGTTGGGGTCAGGAGCGGATGATCTGGTAACCATTACCAATTCAGCATGAACATGTCTTACCGTCTAGTTCTTTTTCAATTCAGCGATGCTCTGCAGCTGTAGTGACACTATTTCCTTCACGAGAAAATGTAATCTCCAACATTGCACCAAGAAGAAAAAGAGGTTTATAGCAAACTGAAATGAAAATTCATCCTCTGTGTTGGAACAGCACAACTCCAGGCTACTTTATAATCCTTGTCTTTCTTTGAGTACGACTGCAGAGAGAATCAGGCATCTACTTCAATTATTAAAGAGAACTCAAATAGAACAAGTACACAACAAAGATTCTCAATTACAGTGATGAGAGTAATTAATTTCTCTCACCCCAACTAATAGCAGCATAATCAATATTCTATCACCGAGAATGTGCATCTGGAATGCTGTTTTCTTTTTCATATGAGACACTTTGACTTGTTTTTGTAGAAAGACACTGATTTAGTATTTTATTTAGAGCACCCACAATGAGTTTTAACATTTGTTAAAATGTGACATGCATATTAGTTATTACAGCTCTGCTCATGTGATTGTCAGGAGTAAATGTCCCTGAGCTTACAACCCATGGCCGAGCCTCAGATGCACAATATTTAATAAAAAGAAGATGACCACAAGGTACTTCTTTTGACACCACACCCAATGGTCAATGCTGGAGGGTGCTTAGGAGGTGGAGGGGATATGGACCTTCTAAATAGTGAGTGCGAATAATAACTGGACGGTTGAGACAAAATATACTCTAAAATGATCTCTGTCCCAACCTGAACTCCTGCGATGCTCAATTAATAATGCTCCATCTTATTTTTTGTCCCAGAGTGCCACCATGCACAATGACAGGCCTCTGGACCCAGTACACCTGAAAGGAAAACACACATTTATTAAGTAAAGTTATGAATTATACCTCTGAAAACAGCTCTTCTGTGAAAAAAGTGCTAGAGTGATCAATCTCTTCTTGTTTTTTTTTTGTTTTGTTTTGTTTTTTTTACGCTTTGCTCCCCAGCAAGATTTTACATGGAAAACTTGAGTGGAACAGGTACATCATAAATATTTTTAGTTATTCGTGCATTTATTGCCAGGACATGTCCAAATATCAACCTCTTTTGGTTCACTTTCACTCATTAAGATTCAAGTATTCAGCAAAGTGTATTCAGTCAGAAATAAACTAATTTATTTCAGCCACTGAGAGCATTTTTAATGAAGAACATTTTGACTTTTAATAGCAGACAGTTCAGGTACAGATGAAACTAAGAACATTAATGGTGTCTCCTTTGGAGATAGAAGTGTCAGTGAGTCATCTCAGGGACATGACAGGGCACTCGGGAACTGAGGTGCTTAGAATGAAGACCTGATTAACGTTCTTAGTGTGTTTGCTGCTCTACAGGACTACAGAGCTGTCTACCTCTCAGTTGTTTGTTGACTTCAGTTTTAATGTCGCTTCACTTTAGTTAAAATCCTTTAAAAATGATTCACTTGAAATCTACAGTAAGAAAAAATAAAAAAACATAAGCATATTTATTTATTTAGCCACAATAAATCCTTAACTCTCAGGGCACTTTGATGTTTCATAGCAGAAAATGCACAGGTGTAACTAACATCATTAACTGTGCCTCAGTTTCATTTAGATGCATTTGTAATTTTTTCCTGTGATGGAAAATACACAGCAGCAACTGAAATGCATAAATTGAGTGTAGAGTTTAATAATAATATCAGTTACATTGAGTTTGAGTCTAAATGTCTGCTGACTTGTATTTGCATAAGTATGTGACAGGTGGGGGGGCATGTTAGTGCGGTGGGGAGCACTGTCGCCTTACAGCAAGAAGCTTTGGGCTCAAACCTAGAATTTCTGATTTGAGTTTGCATGTTTTTGCCTCACAGTCCAGAGACACACAGGTAGACTGATTGGCAACTCTAATTTGCTTGTATGTGTGAATGTAAGTGTGTGCTTTGTTTTGTTTTGTTTTTGTCCCTGTGCATTAGCCCTGTTATGAATTGGCGACTTTTCCAGGGTGAAATCCACCTTCATCCAATGTCAGCTGGGATTGGCTCCGGCCCCTGTGACCCTGAAAAGGATAAGCAGTTACAGATAATAGATGGAGTGATGGATTTGACAGGTTCGGGGTTCAGGGCATGTTTTATTCTCCCAGGAGTCCTTCCTGCTGCAAAGTCTGACAGCATAATTTAGGATTTTCATAGGCTCTTATTGTGATATTTCTCTAATTTAATGCCTGCATTGGAATACTGGAATTGTATGAACTTATCACAGAGAGCTCGATGGAGCAGCCACCACCACATGAACTGGTGGTGAGTCAGAGGGTTTAATAGCATCTTTTATCACTTGCAGGTAATGGGCAGGTTGACAGCTGACACTGGCTTCCTGTTAAACCATCAAAGAGGGAAGTTGCAAACTTGTCAGAACATGGCAACTCTCCACTTCCTTGAAAACACGCCCACCCCCTTTCAAAACACACACATTAACACACAGACAGACAGACAAGTGACCTCAGACCTCAAATGGATGGGTGAATGGGTGAGGTTTGACAGGATTGACCTCTTCACCTTTGCCCTCTGACTAATTTCACCTCTGTGAAGGAGGGTCTCTCTCTCTCTCTCTCTCTGTCTGTCCTCCAGTCCACTCATGCTGCCTCTCTCTGTCTGCAGACCTGAATGAGTGTGGGCTGAAGCCGAGGCCTTGTAAACACAGGTGCATGAACACGTATGGGAGTTACAAGTGCTACTGCCTCAACGGCTACATGCTGATGCCCGATGGGACCTGTGGAAGTGAGTCTGACTCTCACAGAAACACACACACACACACACACACACACGCGTCTCTATTGTACACACTGTTTGTCTTGCCATCTTTAGTGTGGATATTTTCATTCCCAATCTATTTTCTCAGTGTTGTGGTTTTTTTCTTATAATCTTCTGTGTGCTTTGTAGCCTGGGTTCGCTCCTGTGAAGCCTTTCTTCTCCTCCCTATGACTGCCTGTGCATTACAATACAGATGACATATGCTCTCTATTATATGTACATTTCCCACTTGTGTCAGTACCACTGACAGCAGCCTCACAATCCTTTTGATAGACTGTTTTGATTAAAGCCCCGTGTTGATCTGCTTCATTAGAGCAGCTCCACAGTCTAAAGAACCCCTGTGAAGAACCTAAAGAGGGCTTTAATGAAAAATGTGAAAGAAACACAATCTTTAGACCCTCGAGTTATTGTACAGTTCTCACTGGTTGCCCCAAGGTATTCCACAGAAAAGGAGTCAATGCCTTTACATGTCTCCCTGTGATTCGATTCCCATCTGATAGCTGTTTTCTGCTTACGTTTCCACTGGAGGATGGCATGACTCCCGGTACCTCATTTTAATTAGTTCTTTTATTATCGGAAGAAAATTCATTTTCCCCCCTTTTAAAGTCTGAATTGCTCACCACTTGAGGCAATCTCAAACTACTTTAGGTGTTGTTGTGTGATGATAGCATGATAGTGTTAAACACCTTTCCTCTCTTCTCTTTTCTCTCCCCCTGCCACTGCTTTGATCAATAGATCACTGTAGCATTTAATCAGCCTGGCCTGCCTCAGCCATCAAACTGTACTCCAAGGTGCCTGCGGCAGTAGCAGCGGCAGCATGAGCCTCACTTTTAATTTCCTTTTTAGGGTCTAAAGTTATTGAGACAGGCTGAACGAAATCTGTTCCATTATTATTAATATTTTGGGCGGTCTTGATGTGCCCGGCGTGGTTCAAAAACAGAGGTGCCGCACAGCTGCACACGCTTTGAAAGTGAGGGAGGGAGACGGGTTGTGAGTCTGTGGTTGTAGGATAGAATGGAAGTGGGTGAGGTGAGGATTGCGTGGGCTAAGGTGTGAGCACAGAGCGACTGCGCAGCAAAGGAATCCAATAATGGCAGAGTGTGTGCTGTTCTGTTGTCTGCACCTCAGGGTCAACTCAGCTAATATCAGAAAAGGCAGGCGAGTGGCTCTTACACACTGGCTGGAGGATAGGGATAAAGTGTGGATGTGAGGAGGAAATAAAGTGAGAGTGAGAGCACTATAAACTTTTCTCTCCCTTGTTAATATGTGTTGTGTTTCCTTTGTGTCTATAAGATGCTCGCACTTGTGGCATGGCCAACTGCCAGTACGGCTGCGAGGTACTGAAAGGAGAGGTCCGATGTCAGTGCCCCTCGCCGGGGCTGCAGCTGGCCCCCGATGGAAGAACCTGTGTGGGTATGTCCCAGGCTTTTTATATATATATATATATATATATATATATATATATATGGCCACAAGCCACACAACTGAGCTTTATGTTACCACTTTCTATCATAAAGAAATTGTGTAAAGCTCAGAGAATAATGTTTTAGGAATTTTTTCATGTGTTCTTTTCAGCCTTGTAAATTTGCTGAGTGATAATCAAATGTGCCTGTTTTGGCAGAACAAGAAAGAGGCTTGGCAGTGAAAATGCAATTTGGGAGCTCAGGCAAACCCTCTAAGCAACAGAAGTTGAAATTCATCCAGAATATCTACCAATATGTCTCTTTTTTTTCTTTGATCAGAGACCTCAGCAATTTCACAGTCCTTGTCAACCAAAACTTTATTCCCACTTACTTCCTCCAGCTCTCTCAGAGCAGAAATGTGTTTAAGGGCAAGCCCACCCCCTACCTTACTCCTGTCCTCCCCTGCTTCTTTTATCTCGTAGCACTGCTCCTCAGATGGGTAACGAACACATGAAGAGGCCAGCTGAGGCAGTTAACCTGTGTCAGGTTTAAATGCAGCCTGTACCAGACTCGAATGTTCCATGCTGCCTTACAGTCCCACTTAACTGCGCCCTGGTTAATGAGGGGGCGGATTTTTAAATGGGACAGTCATCAATCATTAAAATGATGGAGAAAGGGGGAAAAAAAAAAGATTGCCTGCCACAGGTGTTACAACATGAATATTTCCGGCTCCCCGGAAGCCGTAGTTTTATGAAGAGTTTTATAGCAAATTTCTTATCATTATTAACGGAGGTGATTCCTTCCAGTAACCAGAACCTGAGCTGGGAGAGTTTTGAACGTATGCAGAGTTTTCATTCCTGTGCTGTGAAACCAAATGTGTTGACACATTTATGTTGCAGCATCAAAATTGTCCTGGGCCCATATTCGTTAAATTTCTAGGAATTATGCTTCGGAATGCTTTACCAATCCAGCTCAGCAGGAAAAAAGTATTAATGAGTGCAAAAAAATTGATCTCTTAATCAAACAACTTGCTTGACTTACAGCAAAATATAGAGGTATAGTCACATTACATTACCAGCTGTTGCGTATTTGCTTCTTTCTTTTGAAGCACGTATGGTAGATGAATTTAACTCTGTTTTCTGTTTCATGGCAGACTGAAGCATGCTCAGATTGGCATATTTAGCCAATCAGAGATCAGATTTTACTTTACATCAGCTTCATTGTTCATTAATGTTTTTTAAGAATTCTTGCACCTTGTTTGGCTGTAAGCTTTTATATTTTTTTTTTTAATTGCTTTGTTTGTGAGAAATAAAATGACACATGAAATTAACATGCTCAGTATATTTACATGATATATAAATAGAGGTGTACTATTTGCGATGAAAAAATAATATTAACAGAAATCAAACCAGGCATGGAATAAAATCTGTCACTTGTACAAAGAATAGAATTTATCTCTGTTAAGGTTCAGAGATGCAAAAAAAAAAAAGTGCCAGCTGTATTTGCATTGTTTGCACCTCTGACAACTACCTCAAGAGGTGATAGTTAGTTACTGTAGCATCCAGACTGCCATTGGTCTAACAACAAAGAGGTTGTTTTCTTGCTCCTGGCACCCCTTGGCCCCTTTTCCTCTCCTGGCCTCATTTGAGCCTGCCATGCCTGGAGTCAAGAGTCCAGGTTCTAGTGCTCATACCAGTGCTGGGATATGAAACTTCTCTCCTATTTGACAGTCCAACACTCCTCTGCTAGCAGCATTACCACCAACATTCCTCTGATGCTTAGAGCCCCTAGTCCAAGCAGATTCAGCCATTGGGACCACTAGCTTCCCAGCTAACTGAGCTAACTAGAAAAGAGCAGCTATCTGTAGCCAAAGTTAGTGGTTACTCTGGTGAGATGCTGCCATCCACTTTTTTCAAACAATAAATCAGTAGGAGGCCAATTCTTATATCTGCACCTTTAAATCTGATGTGAAAAGACTTTTTACAGAGCAGACATCAAAGCCACATGTAAACATTCAAAAAGCAGGTATTTGTATGCAATATTACATTTCATGCAAGATACAATGACTGCATATTTATGCGCATGTGTGTTTTGTGTAAAACAAAATACTTCACCAGCCGTCTGACAGTAGCTGAATAATTCAACAGTTGGCCATTAAAAAGCAGCTTCACTGGAGCAGTTTGGGATTAAGTGCCTTGCTGATGAGAACCTCAACAGTTGTTGTTAAGGGATGAGAGACCTCTGCCCACTTAATTCACTCCACGGTTTTCCCCAGCTGGTCCAGGTGTCTGTTTTTAAGGTCCTTTCAAACAACTGTCCCTGTAGCACCACGGTGCCTCGGCTGCATTATGCAGCAAATAAATTAACAATTTTAAGGCAAACGCTTTGAGCCTCTCTGTCTAAATATTAATGGTCACATGCCTGCAGAGGTGATCAACAGAGACACTTAGAAAAGTTCTTTAAATAATGAAACAGGGTAGCGTGCATTGTATTCTGCTCACTGTACTGAATACGAAATGTGCTTTGTTAATACAAGAATACTAACTGTAAAAGGTGAAAAAGTCTTCTGGTACAAATGGAGATGCTTGTTTAGTCTTGGATTAAGATACCTTTTTACCTTAATATTTATTTTTACTGCATTGTGTTATTCCAAACACATACTATATGCAACCAACCAGCAATCAGTGGAAAGAAATAATAAATCAAGATATAATTTTTATGTTTGTATGATTGTTTTTTTTTTTCTTCTGCAGATGTGGATGAGTGTGCTGCAGGAATAGCAGTGTGTCCCAGGTTCAGGAAATGCATCAACACCTTTGGTAGCTACATCTGCAAATGCCACGAAGGCTTTGACCTGCAATACATCAATGGGAAATACCAGTGTATAGGTACTGTCAGGCTCCACACTGAGGCTCTCTTCAAACTTACAAAGGTCAAAGATGTTTTGACTCAGAACCAAGTTGTTTTCAGTGATGTATGTGCTGTTGTTACATCAGGAACAAGTTGAAAAGACAGCAAAAACTCACAATAGGTGCTGTTCTTATGTGCATTGCAACAGTTTTTGCTTACAGTAATCACAGTAATTGTTCTTTGTGTACTTAAATTATCCCAAATGTTCCCAACAATGTTGAAACTAAGAGAAATCTGTAGTTTTATTCAAGGTTATATAACAGTTCGATTCATCAACACCAACATACCTAACACATTCCAGGGTAACACCAGTGACAGTGTGAGGAAGGGAGCTGGCAAATGTGACTAAATGTGAATACAACTTCAATACACGTGACCTCCACTATGAACATTTCTGCTTGAGTCAGGTGAACATTTATCTACTAAGTGGTTGCATAACAATGAGACAAACAAATCTAATAATCCCATTCTGCTTAATAATATCATGAAATTGTGTCTTTTGTTTTTGTTGACCTCTAGTGGCTTAAATTCCATACACTGCCTTAAACTGCAGTTGAGTCTGGGGAAAAAAATTAATTTAGAAAATAATTTTTTGCACTAAAGAGACTGTAACTTTGGATGATACCCTACCCACTACCAACCAGCTATTCAGTACATAAAATAAAATAAACTAGCCTTTACAGACTTGTACTTTGCTTGAGCTCTGTCATTAAATGGTTCTTTATATTTCCGCTTCACTATATTTTCGTGGTCAAATGTCACATATTCCATATTATTGGTTTTTAGTTCAAACATACAACTGATGCTTAAAAAAATCCTTGTGAGATCAAGATATATTAATTAAAAAAGACGCCTGAGGATCTCTAATGAAGAAGGATTAGGAATTCCATTCTTTAACATTTGCAAAATACTTCGCAGCTTAAGAGGTGAACAATGAAAAGACATTATAAAGGAAGAACAGAAAACAGTTCACTTATAAGGTTCTTTAAGACCAAACTGCTGTGAAACTAACTCAAACTGTTGTTTCTGTTTAATGTCATTAAACTTTGCCTCAGCCGTGCATTTCATTGATGTGCACCATACTTATAAATAATTTAAACACTTTTCTTTATAAATCTGCATGCTTTTTTTGGGTCTCAGCATCTGGAAAGTACATCATCTCCCATCTTTATTTAAGCATTAATTTATTTTTTAGAACAAATGTTTTTAAAAAAAAGCGTTGGTAGCTTCACAATTGCCTCTAAAGTACTTCAAAGACCTTTTAATAATTATTTTTGCTCTGGTATTCAGAGAGGGAACACTGCTAGTCATTTAAATGCCTTCAGTAACTGCACGTGTGACAGAAACTTTAAGCCCACCTTGAAATGGATGTGAAGCAATTAGCCTTTGATATTCCACTCTTATAATTCAAGGTTTTTTATTCTCGCACTAAGATGCTAAATGTTGTTGTGTTTCTATTAACTTTCAGATGTGGATGAGTGCTCTTTAGGTCATAGCCACTGCAGCAGCTTCGCCACCTGCTACAACACGCCAGGCTCATACAAGTGCAAATGCAAAGACGGCTACAGGGGGATGGGCCACGACTGCAAACGTAAGAAATGAGAACAAAACCCCGGCCGCGATTCTCACTTCTGGAAGGAATAACGGGGCCTCACATTTTTGTTTTCTTTGCCTGTGTTTCTTTAAAAAGTAGGAAAGCAAGAGAGAGGGAGGGACAGCCTTGCAAGCACAGAGTGTGCACTTAAATTCCTTTCTTTGTAATGGCTGTCAGTCATTACTAATATCAGCTTGCTCCCTTAAAAAGTGTGCCCAGAGCGCCTCAATTTTTTTGACATTTGGCCGTTTAATCCAGCAAAAAAAAAGAGGAGTCATCCAAACTATGAAATACTTAATATCAAATCTGACATATGAATGTTAAATACTGTGAAATATTTCTTATTCTGGTAGTTATGCTTGCTGACGCACAGTTTATTGCTACTGTGTGTTAGCAGTTTTTACGACACCTCAGCCGACAAGAAGTCATTTATTGCCTCACAGTTATTAAATCACTAACAGACACAACTAGTGTCACAATCCATAGAGCACAGAGGAGGCCTCTTGGCGTAGTGCACTGCAAATACTTCACCCTGTCATCTGCCCTGGGGGTGTGTGAGCCACAAGTGCTTTGGGAGTCAAGTTGCAATATCCTATTTGTGTGTCACATATCAAAGTTGCCTGCAACCTGAGAAGGCAATAACTGAGTTCAAAACGTTCAATACGCTTACCCTTTTGTCCACTTCCATTCCTCACTGGACAAACCCCACCACCCCACTACATCACAACAACCCCCCCACCCAGTCTCAGTCTCTGCTCCTGACGTGAAGAATGTGTGGAGGAACAAAAGGAAAGGAGGTGTAACTTTGATGACATCAGCAGAGTGAGGGTGATCTCCAGGGCACAGCAGCCTGTTTGAGCGCGGAGATCATTCCACACACACAGAGCAGCTTCAGCCCGGTGCTGCGAGGCCCCTGGCTATGAGCGCACAAAGAATTACTAATCAGGTCAAGCACATGAACAGATAAAAAGCCACCCTCACAAGGCAATATTGATTTCACAAAAGAGAGAATTCACTGAACGTGGGGTGTCTTTGTGGGTTAGTTTGTGAAGCCACAGGTCATGTGGCTATGAAGCTGTCCCTCTTTCTTGCTTTTAACTCTCCCATTGGAGAAATTATGTCCAGAATTTTTTAAAAAGAGCCCCAAATGAATGAATGTGAGCTGGGAGTGTTCTGATTTTCTCAGTCTGTCTGGCAGGTTTAAGCCTTTCTTTAGTGAGACTTGAGACACCCAATTTGTTTTAGTATTCTAACACATAGTTAATAGATATCAGAAGTCTCAGTAGATGAAAGAAAGCCCTCCTCTGAAAAAGTCAGGCTAATCATTGCAGTTAGTCTGCAATTCTATGCCTCATTAACTCCTAAGTGCTCATATTTCAGTGCTCCATCTGCATTCTCTGATTATTTCAGCCATTCCTAAAGTGGTTATTGACCCCCCGAGACCAGGCAAACCGCCTCCAAATCATCACAACCGCATCCCCGACATGGATCAGAAGAGGACCACCACCATCCGCCCACCAGTGACTCAAAAGAGAATCTTCCCCGTTATTCCCAAAGCAACACCCACCCCAGTGACTACGACAATAACCACCAAAGCACCTCTGCCTCCAAAGAGGGCCACCCCTCCTCCACGCAAGCCACCAGTTCCCACCTGGAAGCCCTTTGTCCCAACCAGGAAGCCACCAGCACCCACACGCAAACCCTACATCCCACCCAAGCCAGTGCCTCCCACCAGACTCCCCCCTCCACCACCGCCGATCACACCAGTGGACAACACCATCCAGAAGGAGGTCACCAAACAGAGAGGAGACGTGCACAGTAAGACCTCACTTTTCATTCCTCTCAGTTTAAAGTTAATTCTTAAATTTTTTTTACAGCTTTTGAAAACACATGCAACTTCCCCAACATATATATTAGAAGTTTATTTACACAAATTTTATATACCTCTTAGATTGAATTCATGGATGGGAAATCATCATTTTGCATCTTTTTTTAACTTGATCACACATAAAATTAAAGGACTCTTTACAAATGTCAAAGTATTTCGTAAGCAAACCTGTAAACTGTTAATTAGTTATTTTTTTGGCCACAAGGGGGCAGTGCTTGAAGCTATAAATACAGTATTGACATATTATCACATCATAAAGTTGTTCTGGATAAGCTGTTAGCAAACAGTTGCCAATTTACACATCCAGGAGGGATGGAATAATTAAAGTATTTATCCAAAATTATAATCCTGGCCACCAGAAAAAAGAAAAGAAAGTCCACATTCAGTCTCCTTTTCAGATCTATTTTTGTTTCTATTAACTCCTGAGAAAACTTTTGACCCTTTAGCAACAACTATCCCTCTGATGTCACCAGCTAGATGCTGACTTTGACTGAATGTTGTTTACTGCTAAGAAGGTACAGTTCACTGTGGGTGTTTCACTAAAATTAGCTGCTGTGTCTTATATCAGTGCTGATGAGAACAGTGTGAGTGAACCAAAACAAAAAGGTTGTGGGCCGTAAAATTAAAACAAGATGGAAGATGTAAAAAACGCTCCATATAGCGGTGGGAGGCTCAAAAGCTGAAGGATGATTCTCTGTGTGTTCATCATTATAAGCAACAACTTTCAAATTAAACAATGAACATTACTCAAAAAAAAAAGAGAAATTACAGAAATTACAGTAACGTGTTGCATAATCAGATTCTTATTGTTCCTTTTCCAGTTTGGATGAGGTGAATCTTCTCTTTACCAAACCTTTGCACTTAACTGTGTGACAATTCATCTTTATAAGCCTCCTGACAGGTGACTGCTGACCAAATTGCCACAAATTGGTTCTTCCTCTGAATCATGAAGTATTGTGTTTCCTTGAAACCTGCCATATTAAGAAGTGTTGTTTACCTAACAGATGATGTCCATTATCTTTTTTATTTTGGATTCAGAAAAGTGACTTTGTTTATGTAATTATGTGAACAGTTGGCAGTCATTTTCCATGTTCACACAGTTAATCTTTCAGTTAACCACATGAAAAAAAATTGTAAAATTTGTAACCAGTAAAAATGGTTGAGATCAGAGATTTCAGATTTCAGTACATAGCAGTTGGAGTGCCATGCATCAATGCATACAGGTAGACACAGAATTGAATGCATACAGAATTTAAGGTGATAAGTATGTAAATCAAGCTATGTTATACCCGTATTATCCCTTTATTGCAGCCATTATACTTTCGTATTAGAGTAAATACGCAGATTGTGAAGAACTCTTACTCATTTTTACAAGATGACAAATTAGTCCCACTAATTTGAAGTAAGAATATGTTCGTCTCAAGGTAATTATCTTTTTGGCTTCTGTTAACAGACACAAATTGCTGCTTCACCAGACTGTTGTTTATGCACATGTCACTCCACGCTCTCTGCCAAGCAATAAACTTTGACACAAATTACATTCAAAATGCATCATCAGTCTTTGTTTCACTTAGCTGATCTCAATCAAAACCAAAAAATAGAATTGAATTCAATGGCTCTGGCAGTGAGAGGTGTTTGGGATTTAGCTCCAACCGAGATGGTAATCACTTCAAAGTCAAAATCTATTTTTATGTGTTTTTTAATCACACTTACACACACTAGCACGGTATCAGGCCCATCAGCAACAATACAAGTTGTTTGAATTGTTAATGATATATTAGAGTTAGTCTTTTAGCAAAAATGTAAATAACTCATCTTGCATGTATGGACGTATAAACTTATTTTGTGTCAGAGAAAATACTCCTTTTTTTTAAAGATTTTCTTTTTGTGTGGAAATACTTGCACTGGACTAACAGGCACCTGTAGGTGTGATGTGCAGTCGCAGTGCTTTCTTGGTTTTTGGTCTTTTAGTGAGTTTTGTTGACAATAACAATAATACAGAATAATGATAACTTTTACTTTCATGGCTTGTACTTTTCTTTTCTTTTCCACAAGTGTTCATGGAAACAAAAAATTCATTTTAGGAACTACTCAAACATGCAGTTTTGGTAAATTTGCATATTATGATACACAAAAATGTTGAAAAAACAGCAGAAGATGAGAATTTTGTTTGAATGTTTCGTCCAGATGCTCCAAAAGTGTAAAATGCCCCAAAGAATTTAACGTAAGTAATATCTCCCTGCTGAATTTTTGTTACCACACACAGACATACACACATTTGCATGCACACGCACACTTGCACACACTTGCACCAACACACACATACACTCACACTTGCAGACACAGAAATTAGCGTTTAACAAAACCTAACATTAGGCTCTTTTGACACAGAAATGTCTGGTGAGATGCAAAAGAGTAAGTATGGGATAATGCTCACCTCGCCAGATGGCATCACGTAATTAGAAAAAGGAAAAAGGGAAAAGAAGATCACATTAACACCTGTCTGCACTGCTTGAGGGAGACATCAATCTAATGGTTCACTCCTCGGCAGAGCGGTTCAAGAAATCAGAGCTTCCTGAAGATGGTTTGATTTGAATGAGAGGGGGAGTGAGGAGAGAGAGCGCTAAGTGATTATTTAAAATAATTAGACGGAAATAGAAATCATTTGAATGAGAGCCTCATGGCATGAAATCACCTTGGCTGTGCCTCAAGTGCAGGTGTGTTCTGTTATCAGAGCAATTTCCAAAGCTTTTTATGCTCCTTTTCATTTGAACCTGTGCAATCAACATAAGCATCAGTGTCCAGAGTAAACCTTTCCCTTTTTTTTTTCAGTTTAGGAATAGTGAAAAAGATTGTTCAGTATTTTGGAAACTCAGCTAAGTCAAAGTCATGCCAAAAATGTGATGAAAAAACACTGATTCCACTCTTGTATTAGCGTCAAGTATGAACCATGAGCCAGCCAATTTCATCTCACTCTCAGCAGGGAAGAGATAAGCATATTCCCCACAATTGTCTTTTACTGGAGTTCATGCTCCTCTGAGGTGAATAAATGGCTTCAAGCTTCCCCGCTGCATCATAAAAAAATTTACTTACATTAAGTTTAAAATGAGGCTACGCTCCAGAAAGTAGACATTTATAGATTCAAGTTTTTACCAATCAAATAGTAAAAAGTACAATAGTTACAATAATTTAGTATCATGTTAACGAAAGGAAAGTTACGTCATATATGACTAAATTAAAAACAACAAAGTATCTTTTATTTGTCTGTATTTTGTCATAATTCAACATTTTGGCAAAAAGAAAACAAACAGCCTCTACTGACCTCCAATGTTTGGATAAAAGGAACCACACAAGGTCCACACAGGAGATGGTGAATAGTGGCCAGATTTTGGTGTTTCAAACTACTGTATTTACTGAAGGAATAAGTTTGTACAAAGTCACTTTCTCAAAATTATAACCCGACCTTTAGTGGCATCTGAGTGTTAGAATTCAACATAAGTATCTGAGATATTCCCCTCTAATACAAAGGAGATAAACTGAAAGTTGTTTTGTTGTTGAGGCATTCAAAAAACACATTTAAGGAGCACATTTAAAAGAAACAGAGTTTCACTTGTTTGGATGATTCACTGACCTCTTGTGAAAAGTTCATATTTTAACTACTTTCCAATTTAAAATTGAAGTTTGTAAATTACACAGACCAAACAGGACCTTGTTTCTGGAAAGACTTATGTTTAGTTTATCACATCTATCAAGTGCAGCACAAATAAAAGTTTTGGTAAATAAGGTGTGTTTTTATATCCTTATTTAAAAGGTTAATATGACACACCTAAAAGGAACTATCACCAAGATTTGGTTGATAAACTATTTATAAAACCAAATGACACATTTGGTCAGTATTTAGGTAATCTCAACAATAACCTACTGGATCAATCACAGCTATTTTTACATGTGTTCACAGTGTCACTGTTCAAATTACTGCTCCCTTAATTGGCGCATCACCACATTTACTCTTTATATATATCTGCTCTACAACCGGACATGAGAGCTCGAAAGGGGGCCTCGTTCCTTAAAAGCTCAGACACACACACAAACACAGACACACATGCAGAGACCTGGATGCCTGGGATTGCTGGAGAGCCTGGTGTGACTGTGACCGCCCCGCTCCCAGATTCCTTCGACCGTCAGACTACATCGCAGTCTGCCAGGCGTGTTTGACCTGGCGTGGGGATGGGTGCTCAGGCTGACTGGGGGGAGGGGGGAGGCACATGTTGGGGACCCTGAGGGACGGGACGGTTCAAGTGCAGGTTAGAGCACATTCATGGCATTGAAGCAAGAATCCGTCCGGGATGCTGTGAATAGTTTTATTGATAGTTTGCCTCATTAAATTCCGCTGACTTGTCATGTCAATTATATATATATATATATATATATATATATATATATATATATATAGCCTAATATTACTTATCACAAATTTGCCTCAATGGGCTTGTACGATCTGTACTGCATATGTCATCCTCTATCATTAGGAACTGGAGTCAGGGAGGAGAAAAAACTCTCTAAAATAAACTCAACTCAAATGAAGATTTTAAGAAGGATGAAAGTATAATTCTACTTAAAAAGGATTTTTAAACCAGTATAGACCGTTTTTGTTTTAAAAGATTAAAAGGCTCAGAGTGTCTTCTGGTAGGAAATGCTTGTTACTGCTAAACAGACAAATTTCTATGCTTCACTGTCAGTTGACCTTTAATAACACAGCTTGGCTTAAAGTATTTCAGGCAGTGTGACCCTGTTAAAGAAGGAAAGAGGCTATTTCAGGACTTGCTGTCAACTCTGTGTGTGTGTGTATGTGTGTATATACTGTAGTCACAGCTTATGTATCAGCAGCATTTGTCCAGATATTGAATTATATGAACCATCGCTCTTTTACTCATTAAAATTCACATTTGACTTCTGGTATTTCTGCAGATTTTCTAAGGTATCAGTCTCTGCGGCCGTCAGTGCAGTGTTGGCAAATGTTCTTAGCTCTCGATATACAGGCACTAAACCGTGACATTGATTTATCCTTGCAGAGTCCTTGTCGAGTAATGAACCAAGCCAAACAATAGCCACAAGCAGGGATGCCAGTGAGCAAATATAATACCTCTGCTAATCCTTTATCTAAACTTGCATCCTTCACCTCTCTTCTCAGTCCCTCGGAACCACGACCAAAACACCATCCTCGGCATCGACTTTGATGTGGAGCTTGGCAACACTGCAGATGAAGCCAAGGACGACCCAGGTAAACACAGCACGTTTGACAGCGACAATCAGCAACAGCTCTGCTCTTAGCAGACTGCGGTGCTCAAATGATGACGGACGAGCCACAATTGCTACTGCAAAATGAAACTGACAATCAGCTCCCGCAGTGCTGCTGCCAAGGCGAAGATATTATTGTGACCAGATGTGTTCTGATAGGCCTTCCACCAGGAGGTGACACATGACATCTGGCCGTAACCATTTAAATAATGGCTCACAGCCCAGAACGTCCTGTCAGACTCTTCCACTTATGCTTGCTTGATTGCTTGACTGCTCAAATGATTAATTGATCATTTTGAAGGTGCGTCAGTGCTCTCAGTGTTCTCGATATACAGTCCCACAACAACAATAAGAAAATTGCTTTTGTGAGGAGACTGCGTTTTATCTGTCACATTCGCTCCATGTGATTTATTGACACCAGTGGTATGCAGATTAAATTGCCTAATGATTTCCTTACGTGTTTATTTTGAATCACAGCGCATCATTTGCCTACAGTGTCAAGAGAGAAGGTGTTTTCATTGGCTCAGAAAATGAACTGAGAAGTGTTTTGCAGATACTCTGTTCGGGGACAAAATGATGGATGTTACTCTTATCTTCAAACCAATTTGTACAGCAATGCATGGATGATATTTTGTCTGTATTCCCTCAACATTAATGTCAAGGCATCATCGCTAGGAAAGAAATCATCAGTCATTTAATATAGTGACTATGATGTATCTGTAATCTTTTTTATTATGATGTAGGTTATGTATAAAATATTTGTGGGAGTAGATTCATCCGTATACACTCATACTGATCCAAACATTTCCTGCAGTTCTTCCAAATATTTGTAATTTTATGGATGAATACATTCCTTTTACTCTTGCCATTTATGCAGCTCTTTTTCCACTTGAATTTACCTAAATGCTCGAGCTCCCTTCAGAGATTACAACAAATGTTTTCACTTTTTCTCTATCATCAGGCTCATCAGCAGGTGCTTCAGAGGTCCTCTAGCTCCCGGTAACGTTAGAGGCTCACAGCAGGGCTCCTGTGAAGTATTACAGAGAGCACACTGAAGCCTTTTTGCATGTGCGTATGTCCTCAGTCTCTTGAAAGTGTTTTTTATTTTCTACAGAGTCGGGGTATCTGAGCTGCTCCTTTGATGACGGTCTCTGCGGTTGGATCAGGGACAAAGACGGAGACCTGCACTGGGAGACGACGCCTGATCCGTCGGGTAATTGAAGGGCGGGGGTCGTTTATTCACACTCCTTTTGGGAAAACTGTTTATTTTATTGTCAGTGAATCAGCATAAGAAAAGCTGTTTTCCTTCACTGGCTCGCGCGCACACACACGCAAACAAGCAGCACCAGCAGCGTCAGGCAATCTGAGCAGCTTCATTTTGTTCAACTCAATTACAGGTCAAGATGAAAATTACTTGAGGAAAGTGGTTTGTCTTTCCCTGCAGATTAGTGCTTTGCTCTACAAAGCGATGCAAATGAGAAGTGGATTACAGGACCCGTCAGTGATACCTGTGGCTCACATTAAACGGGAACACGACACTGTTTTTCTCGAGGTTTAGACGAGCAGAGAATGTGCTAAATTATGTTGAGAGGACTCAGTAGACAGGGTGTGAAGATGAAACAGTGCAGCATGCTGGCACTGTTTAAGCAACACCAACTACATGTGGCTTCTCCTGCCAACAGGCTCAGTGTTTTAGCTAACAGTGTGTTTCCAGACATTCAGACTCAGCTTCACTGCGGCCAAATCTGGCCTCACTCCTTTAAGACAATAAAAATATTTGCCCAGACTTTTAATTTCTCATAAATCATTTACAGTAAATTATAAGCAACATCCTGACTAATAATAAATCTACTTAAGAGACATATAAGAGGCTGCAGGCTCGCGTCAGTAGCCTGTAGTAAATATGTAAAATTACATCTTATTTAAGGCTTTTGCTGTGTCTTCACTATGTTTTAAGACCTTGACTATTTACTATTCATCACCTTAAGTTCTTTTGATTGATAGCCACTGGCAAACACTCATTGCTTTTAGAGGATTGGCAGAGATTTAGAGAGGGCTCATAATTTATGCAGAAAACCTCTGAGGCCTACAAATCCGCACTGCATCCCCTGTGGTTAACACCAGCTCGACACAGATCTGCTAGATAAGCAAAATACATCAACATTAATCAGCTATTACCCAGAAGCACCTTAACCTTTAAATTTTTAAAACTATATAGTTCTGCTATCACTAACTTATGTATAAATTACTAAAAAAAATCAATTTGCTACAGGCAAGTGCTGTTTATATTGAGGAGAAGAAATAGAAGTGGGTCAAATCTGTTTAAGTTGCCTGTTATTTTCATAGTTTCTCTTTTTAAAAAAATCTACACTTCACCTTTAAGGATGAAATTGTTTATGTTTGCTAATACAGACAGACTTTTTATAAGGTTTGTTCATCCAAATTTAAAAAATATGCGTTTTCATTTTTCTTATCCAAATAAACTATGGGGGGCTGGCACCTAAATTTTGTGAGATTAATGAAAAAATTTTGTTGCTGAAAGCCTGAAAAAAACACATTTGCAACATTTGGAAAGACTCAACAGCAACGTGACGTTCCAAAAACAATGTTACACTGTCTGTGAACAAACCACAGACCTCCCGTTTAACAGTTTGCATGGGAAATGTGTCTCAAATAGAGAGTAGTTCTAGTGGAAATTGTCTTCATAGTGAGGACTGCCAATTATCCAAACTGAACCAGGACATTGTTTCTGAAAAGCCAAGTTGCTGTTCAGCTTTTCAAATGTTATTTTCAAAGCTCTGAGACAACAAATGCAGTTCTTTTCACCACTTTCTACTGTGCAGGCAGCAAATAAGTTAGACTCAGAAACCACAGAGTCCTAGAAAAAAAGCCCAAAAACTTGCATGACTTGTTGGGTAAGTTAAAAAGTTTGTGTTTTTGTTTGTTTGTTTGAGTAACTGATCCCCTCTATCAATTAAAAATGGTGTCATTTTGTCTGCATTTATTCCTGTCTACTTTAATTTATTTTGTAATTTGAGATATCAGTTCTGTTCAGGTCAGCTCAGTTTAAGTCAATTGAAACCAAATACTAAAAAAAGATTTACAGTCCATTAAGCATATTAAATACACATAGATCATGCTCGTGTACAGACTAATGAGTATAAATGATTGGCAGTGCTACATTTAGAAAAGCAAACAGTCATTCATTTATTGATATTATATTATTATTATATCAGTAAGTGGTTTGCAAAGATTTTGAATAAGAGTAAGAGACGGTGTATTTAACTTGGAAAGGTGCAGCATTCCCACACCATTTTTAATGAAACATATATGTTTGAACAATATTCATGAATTGGCTGTAACCTCCGTCTGTTCTCTCCCAGGTGGACGGTACCTCACCATTCCTGAGGTCGGCAACAAGAGGACTGGGCGAGGGGCTCGGCTTGTCCTGCCGCTCACTCCACCCTGGAACGATGGTAACCTGTGTCTGTCGTTCCGACACAAGCTGGCAGGTCACCATGTGGGCATGCTGCAAGTGTTTGTGAAAAAGGGAAAGCAGTACAGTCCAGCAGTCTGGGGTCGGACAGGTGGAAACGGCTGGAGGCACACCCAGATCACATTATGGGGCACGGGCCTGGAAAGTGTAAGTCTAACAACAGTGGTTATTTTTAATTTAACATAAATGGTTGTTTCTTGGATTTTTGTTTTGAACAGAATTTAAGAAATGTTTTGTATTATTGTTTACAAAAATAAATCAGATAAAAAGTCTTAATTTTAAAAAGATGATAGCAATGAATTTTAAATGGTACAAGTTCTCCTTTATCATAGAGAACATGTGGTGATTGTTCCTCAGTGCTAGTGCCTTAGTGTTCACATTACTGCTGTTCACCAGGTCATCCTGAAGGGGGAGCGTGGGCGAGGCAGGAATGGCGAGATGGCCGTGGACGACATCACCCTGAGGAAAGGCTCCTGCACGGAGGAGCACAATCTGAGGAGACTCTGACCAGCAGGACAGAGAAAGGCAGAAAGAAACCAAGAGGGAAAAATCATCTCAAAGAGAACTTACTCTGTGTGAAAACCCCTCGCTCTGCCAAGGCTCTCGCTGACTTACCCCCCCACCACCACCACCACCACCACCGACCCTGCCCCTCCCAGCCATCCTTCAAAGGATATCCGAAAAAAATTGTGCATCTGCAGAACAGTGGGTTTCTCTTTCTGGACCATCCATGGATAAAAAGACAGAATGGAATGTCACGGGCAGATCCCAGCGGTACATCCCCATCTTTTCAGCCCTCCTCTTACTCCATCACCTTGTTACCCTGGAACCTGCATGTAAAGTCCTAACCATGGAAATGGCCACCAACTCATCACAGCCCTGCTACCCAGCCACACTGCTGAGAGGGCCCACATTCACTTCATTTCTTTATGGAAAGAGGATTGCTCTCTCGCTTATGAGTCACTTTTACTTTGCTTTTGATCCTTAAACCACAAGCCATTACTTTTTTTAGTTGTGCGATGTTAAAACATGTGGTCACAGGTGCTTTTTGTGACTGCTTTGATCAGCAAAATGTCAGAGGCCGTATACATTTATTTGAGGGTTGGGGATAAAAAAATATATAAAAAATACAAAATGTATTTATCATAATTTCTATTTGATCCAGATCACTTCAAATCTGATATAGAACCAAAGTATAAAGGAGAGAGTGTATAAAAGAGAGTCAGATTAGTACTGCTTTTGTTGGTCCAATTTGAGTTCTGTACCACAGTTTTGACTGAAACCCATGCAGCTTTTTTCTTTCTTTGTCTCAGTATTTCAAAGATCTGTTTGGTAGAGGAAGGTTTAAAAATTTAGCACCTTCTCTACTCTGATCTTTAATTGAAGCCTGAAAAAGTTGTTGAAACACTCTTTTTTCAGAAACTTGAAATGTGTCAAACAGAATCTCTGTATGATTTTCGACACTTGCAAAATAACAGTTACTTTCTATTATATAGTTTGTGTTTTGTTATATTAAGTGCATTTTGTTATAAAGATGATACCAACAACTTTTTAGGCTTTCACAGATTGTATTATTGTAAATGTAGTTGTGTGTACATACTCTAAGATATACAAGCCCATTTGTTGTGTGGTTTATATGTTATGTAATTTCATACATGAATATTAATTGGATTTCAAAATGGTTGGTATTTCAACTTTAAAGAAAGAACATGTATAGAGATGGAGACCTTGTGTAATGCAAGGCTGTGTTTTAAGTGCACAAAAGTGTATGTTCTTGTGTTATGGTACAATGCTATGTCTGTAACTTGCAAAGCACATAGTTGCATATTGTATGCTGTGATAATGAAGGGCATCGGCTGGAATTTTAAGGTGTTCTGTATGCATGGGTGCATTCACCAAATTCAGATTTATCCAGACCAGTATGTAAATAAAACACATTTGACTGATATGTTATCAAACAAAGCATGTTTTTTTTTCTTATCCTTGTTGCGGACAGCTCTATTGTTCTAAAGAAAAGCTGAGGTAAGACTTGTTTTTTAAGGTAGCCTGTTGAGATTATGACCACTAGTGGTGCTGTGGAGGTATGTCTTGATCTGCAGGTGCCCAATTATATCAGTACTCATGTGTGCAGTAACAGCACAAGGGTATCAAAAGAAGGATGCAGTCCTCCACTGAAAGAAGAAGAAGAGGAGGCCAGTTATTCACTGGCAGAATGTAAGGTCATTTATTCAAGTACAAAGTACAAATGAAAGGTCTTTTCTGTCTAAGTACCGTTTCACTTCTATTCAACTACATTTCAGAGGAAAATTTTGTAATATTTACTTCACTACAACTTGACAGCTTTAGTAGATACTTAATATTTGGGATTTTTAGAGACAAAAATAAATGAAAAAATGCTTTCTTATCAGCAGTCACAACTGCTTAATCACTTGTTAAGTGGACATTTTTAAAAAGTCATTGTTTAGGCAATTTTTCATGAAAAAAAATATAATTTCTACTTAATTATAAAATCACTTTTTCCCTACAATAATTATTTTTTTGCTTACGATTTTGAAGTTTGTTGTCGTTTTTGGATAAAAGCATTGTGAATGTGTCACTTTGGGCTTTTTCTCACTTACCAAACAATCAGTCAGTCAATTTGAAAAGTAATCTGCACATTAATCCATTATGAAAATAACAATCAGTGACAGGATTAAACATAATTTTAAAAAAATGCTTGTCCTTAACCAAAGACAACAGTAAATCCTGATTTTTATCTTCTGTTATTTAGCAATCTCAAATGACATTTTTTAATGCGATGAGTACTTTCACCATTAGAACCTAAAAAAGTTTTGGTAATTATACTGAAGCAACATTTTCAGAACAGGACTTTTACTTGTAACTGAGTATTTTTAAAAGTTTTTTACAAAAATAAGTACTAGAATCATATTGTTTCCTTAAACACTGCAGCCATTTGATGTAACAGTATCATGCAGCCTTCAAACACAACTGTTTGTATGGAGTAAAAGCTCAGAAGGATACCTTTGATAAAACAGTGTCCCAGAACTTCAAACCCCTGTTCTCAAAAGCTGGTGCTGCTCAAAAAGATCAAAGTATCAAACAACAATATATCTCTCATTTATGTCAGTATTGAGGGATGACTGTGGCTTATTTATAAAGGTTACAGCTTTGAAACATCACCAAATTACTTCTGCTACCAACACAAGAATTCACTTTCTTCTCCACTTCTTATTTTAGTTTCTTTATTCCTCATGAGTCACTTTGCTTCATTTGGCACAATGTGATGTCAGAGCATTGGTCCACTCAGGGATTCAAGATTTATTTCATTAAAAAAATAATTTATTATTTCAGCAGTAGAGACTGACAAGTCCAAAAAGAAATCTTTATTCAATACAGGGTATATGCATGCAACAGAGTGCTCTCTTAAATATTATGCAAATTAAAAGATTAAAGGATCAGGTCATCTAAATTAATTAGAAAATGTTGAATTATTTGTTCAGAAATTGAATGAGGGACAATGCAGAGAAGGGCACAATAGTTTTCACTGTGCCAGAACGGAGGGAAAAAAAGAGAAGTAAGAAAGAATATTTTTTGCAATAAAAGAAAAAAAAAAAATTAAAGCTGCAAGCAACGTTGGTAGGGCCCTCGCACTCTGACCCCTCGAGGTACCTATCTGTTGAATGAAAGTGTAGACAATTAATCAAATTTTTCCATTTTTAAAGTATTTTGGGTCATTTTTAGAATGCAAGACTCAGAGCGGTTGAATAAGCAAAATCAGATTTATTGCAAGCAAAGGTCGGTACACGAGAAGACAATCAAACCAGGCAAAGGTATCCGTAACGTGAGGCAAGAGGCAAAGTCGAAAAAACAAGCAAGGTTCAAGCACAAGAAGGCTATGGCTGACTGTGACAAAAACGCTGGAACGTGATCTATGAGAATCGACAAACTGGCGACAAGACAAGACACAAAGGGGGAATATATGCAGGACTCATTGGGAGTGATTTGACACAGGTGCGGGAGACACAATCAGGGATCAGGTGCACACAGACGGGGAGGGGGCAGGGCAGACAGCAAACTGGAACAGAGACAGGGGTGAGTGCTCACAAAATAAAACAGGAAGACAAGACATGAAACATGAGGGAGAAAACAAAATACTTAACCGACAGTGAAACATGACAATAAGAGCTTTATTTTGAAAGTGTTTAGGGTCTTTATTTTGAAAGCGTTTGGGGCTTTTGAAAGGCCGAGGATGACCTAGTGACTAGATCAAAGTGTGATGGACATGAGTATTGGCAGCTGTGTGGTAATTAGACTTAAGTGCAGGCTTACAGAGAAATCTATATGTAAATCAATGGAGATATCAATCAAACCCACATCTGTTTGAACGTGGACTGCTTGGTCAAAGTTAGAGCTACAGACTTTATTCAAATTTTAAATGAGTCACAAGACATTGTTCAAAAGAAAAGTAATCCATTTATATAAGTTTTATAGCTTAATAGTTCCATTTTTAATAGTTTGAGCTACAGACAATCGACAAGACAATTTTCAGAAACTAGCGCTGGAGCAGAAGGCTGTACTGTGGCGCTGGCCAGCGGCAATAAAAAGATCAAGTCCTCTGATGGGCGCTGAGTCCAGTAACCTGCACATTTCTGGCCCGTTATGTGTTGCAACCATTGACTGTATAAAACACTGAACAAACCCTCCATGATGTCACCCATTGGTTTTTGCCTGAGCAAAAGTGAAGCCTCAGAAATCTCTTCCTGAGCGCCGTCATTAGCCTGTACCTGACTCCGCCAAGAGCCCACCTAAAAACAAAAAACGAAAAACAAATATGGAAAAAGAGGTGGGGCTAAGGCGGGGTCGAAGGACAGACATCATACCCACTCAGCTAACAGCCCCTGGCAAGCCAGAAACAGACTGTCAATCAACGAGGCCACGCCTTATATGATGCAAAAATTGCCAAATTTTAAACTTAAATATAAAATTTACTAATGAGTTAGAAAAAAATCCCCCCCACCCAGAGTTTTCATGAGATGGTAGAGAAGCTGTTGACAAAAAAACGTTATTTGAATCAGGCTGTAAATATGTTTATTTCTGCTCTGAAGTTGGCCTTTTTTTTTTTTTGTCTGCATTTGTTCTCATAGTTTGAGGCCATATTGGGTAACAACTTTTTATGAGATTAATGCACTTTTGGTCTTGCAGTTAAAATTTTTATTCTTTTGGTGCGTGCTCGTGACCATCACCTGCCCTCAATGGATATTGGACAATCAGACTTTCTTTTATGAAATGGAGTTTCCTGTTGTCGGCCAGAGAGGGCAGTGTTACACCACAGTGAATTGGGGGGAAACTAGAGAGAGCCAGGAGATAGCCAATGGAGGAGAAAAGAGGAGAAGAAACAAATAAACAAATTAGTTTGTAGATAGATGAATGACAGATAGAAATAAGAAAAAAGGAAAACTGAAAGTACAGTTCGGAGTAAGACAGGCAGTGCTGCAAGCATGAAGTGGAGTGGGGATAGCTGTGTTGTTCTTGACATTCACAACCAGATAGCGATAGTGTAAGAAACCCTGTTGGGCACCAGAAATGTGGGAGACCTGTTTTAAAGAAATGGCCCAGAGGAGGGCAAGAGTCGAAGTAAAGCAAATGGTGCATAATATTGATAGGTTTAAATAGTGGCTCAGCACTTTATGGTGGGTACCATTAGTTTCTTTGTGATGTGTCCCGCCAGGAGCTGATAGAATATCTGCATGCATGTAAGCATTCACCACACACGCATTGGAAACTATAACCAGAGTGTACAGAGTTGTTGCCCAGGCTCAGTGGGTCAAGGTGGGTCAAGCCTCCATGCCAGGTCACGGAAGCATCCAAGACACCACACCCAAGCCGCCACCAAAGCCACCCGGCACACTGCAGACCCAGGTGCCCAGGAGGGAGACAACAAGCACCCCCAAGCCGCCAGGGCAAGAACCAGAGGGACGAGAAATGAGGGTGTGGTGTGGTGCGTTAAAATTGGGGGGACAGGAGGGGAGCGTGGAGGGTAGGCAGAGGACCACAGGACAGTGTTGCCCTGCAGTCAAGCACGCCCTGGAGTCCTCAGGCTCATCCCCGTCTGACCCCCAAGATGTGAATGCATGTAGTGCATTAAAAAAATTTGGGGGACAGGTGGGAGGCCTAAGAGGGCTGGGGGTGGTCAGAGCACTATGTAGCACTACAGCTCACCTCCGTCAGCCCCAACCTGTCCCCAAGGTGTGAGTCAATGTAGTGCATTAAAACTGGGGGCCAGGTTAGATAGAGTGGGTGGGGTGGAGGACTGCAGAGCACTACTGCACTGAAGCCGACGCACCCCAGCCCTGCAGGAATCTGGCACCCAGAGCCCTGATTGTATAATGCCCCGATGTGCTTGAGTTTAACTATATACAATGTGATGTGTGGTTAAGAGGCCGAGCAAGTGCAGGTCCAGCCCGTCTAGCCAGCGGGACAAAAAAAGGAAGGTTGTGACGCTAACAGGTCCCTGACTCAGCAAAACCCCAGGGCAGAAGTTGGCCATTTTAACATGGGCTCCAATGAGAATTTCCTCCCTTTTGGAGCCAGCCTCAACCGGTCAGTTGAGAAACTGCAAGTTTTTATACTTCCTGGCTTCAATGCGGAAGTGGGGAGTTTGCCTCTTGGTTACAAACCCTGTTGTTGTGAAGTATAAACAAGCTCGCCGTTACACTCAATGCCAGGTTACACAAAATATTCCAGCTAGACAATTTGACACTGACAACTGCTTGCAATGGAACATTCTGAAACCCGTCAGTTACATTGATGTATTTAGGAGGTCAGTTTACACTGCTGCCAGCACAGAGTTCTGTTTTCAATGCAACGACTCAGGCTTTTTTGGGGTCGGGCGTGATTTTATATGAATTACAGATAATAAACTTTGTGGGGTCAAGCAAACTTGCAAGCACCAATTCATTCTGCACAATTATACTCATACAACTTTTGCTTAATGTAAAGTAACGTTATATCAGAGAAAGTGGATGTACGAGCATTCTCAACTGTCTCTAATTATTTGTTCAAACGTGAAAAAAAGCCCTAACATCTCTACAAAGTAATTGCTGTTAAAAATAAGTAACGTGCTGTATGTTGTAAAACTGGCGACCTGAAAAGCTTATTTGCAGGCAATGCTGTAAACCAGCTTGAGTGGACTGCTGTAAACTGGCCCTAAGACAAGCATCTATGCCTTTCGGGGAGAGTGAAAAAAAACAAGTAACCCTCTCACAGACGCACATGTGGGTGTGTGTTCATCATTAAAACTGCATTTCAACAAATCTCTGCTGTTGTTATAACGCTAAAAGATGTTGTGTCTGCCATTTTGTGTGCATTTAAAAAATAGCTGTGTCATAGTTATAGCTATGCTAGTGGTTGGTTCAATATGATTTTAAGAGAAAAGATTTTCCTTGTAGTGTGAAAAAGGAAATTTATTTTTTAAATATTGATAATCAATTTTAATATTTTTTTTCTATTTTTATATCAGTTTTTATGTGCATGAAACTTAGTTTGTGATATATTTAGTTGAGTGTCTGGTTTGATCAGCATAGTTCAGGTGAGAGATGTCAAGTCAGCCATTTTATGTGCTTTTAAATAAAAAACATGTGATAGCTGTGCTGGTTGTTAGTTAAATATGATTTTAAGAGGAAAACTTTCTCTTGTGTGAAAAAGGAAAATAATTTGATTTGATGATAAATAGGTGGGTTTGTGTGCTGCACGGTGCGTGTGTGTGTTTTTTCTTCTATTTGTATATCAAGGGTTAGGGTTAGGCCAGACTGGACAGTTTTCTGTGGTTGACAGCTACACACTGTGTGTGTATATAAGTGAATTTGTATGTTAAATTAAGCTGGGCTCTGACACCTTTTTTCTTTGGAACTTTTAGCACATTCACTGAAACTATGAAACACTGAAGGGCAAACACTTAAAACAAAAAAAAGAAACATGTGTGAATCATCATTTAACCCCCACACACACTCATGTTCCCTCATTCACAAAAGTAGTATTCATCCTGCAACAGTTTTACTTTTTATAAGCTCAGGTTATAACTCATTCTGCCTAAATGCAATTTAGTTTATTGATATCAATGCATGAAAGCATTAGATTTCTACAGTTTTAATTAAGAAAATAATTATTTAATTATTATTTAATGGATAATTTTTATTTGTTATTTGAATTTTTTACTTATTTATTTTTAATGCTGTCCATTCAAAACATTCCTTGCCTAGCAACGGTTACTATGCAGAGGTGTTTGAGGAAATGATAATGTCCTTTGATGTAACTTTGGCTTTGATCATCATCATCACCTGATCATTGATGATTTGCTGAAGTCTTAGAAGGCCAAATGTGAAAAAGACAGAAAGTACACAAAGAACTTTAAGAAAGACACTGGATTTATTTATCGAAGAGGGCAAAAAGACATAGAAGCCAACAAGACAAAGATAAAAGACAAGACACAGAGGAGTTAACAAAGTGAAGAGGTATTCAAGAAACACAAAGAATCAAAGACAAACAGAATCAAGAAACAAGCATCATGGAAGAAACAGAGCAGACAACAGATGGAGTCATCATGCATTCACAGCCATTCTAAGTATGTGAGTGTCGTTGACTCAGTGGTGTGGTTTTTACTGGGTGCTCCGGTTAGCCAACCTACTTAATTGTTACTACTTTTAATTTAATCATCAAGCCCAAAAAAAAAAACAAAAAACATTTAAACAAAAAAATTTAAACAACAACTGCCTTGAGCAGCAGTTCAGCAGAACCAACAGTTACTGATGGCAGAAAGCGTAACATTTCTTCTGGCACTTGTATGTCGAATAAATCAAAGAGTTTTGATATTAGTTAGGTTAATTCGGACATGAAGTTTGTTAGTGCGTTGAGGAACGAAGAGCTTGTCTTCAGTCCTCTCAGTGTAGGTGTTTGTCGAGCTTTGTGCACAAAGTTGAATGTTAAGTATGTGAAGGTAGGTAGTCCAGTATCCATAGAGGTGGGGTTGTTAGGTGTTCTGTGTAGGAATGAGAAGATTGTGGCTGACGGTACCTTCTTTTTCAGAACCATCTCTCAGGCTTTGAGGGGTTCACAGGAGCACCATCCCAGGATTAGGCTGGCTGTGTGTCAAGAGTTGGAAAGGCATGCAGATAGGTATTAGATAGGTATTTTGAGGAGTGAGTATTCCTCTGTGTTTGAGTACATTCAGCAGTCCAGGATGAGAAGTGTCAACAGTTGGGCCACAGAGGTGGAGATTCAGGTCACAGCAGATTGGTTAGGAGTTAGTATGTGTACTTTCTATGATAGAAGTTGGTTGAAGTATAGCTGTCGCAGTAAGCATTTGTCCAGTTTGTGGATACTTAAGTGTAAGACAGGCACTAGAATACTCGAGGAGGACAAATGTTCATTGTAGGGGTATTGAGTTTAATGAGCAGTGGGTTAATGAGTTTTGTAGGCAGGATGACGAGGAGAAGGAAGAGGCTGAGTCAGCTAGTGAGGATGAGGCTGTTGAGAAGGTGAAGTCATGTCAGGATGGAGGTCAGGTTGCAGAACAGGCCAAAGTTGTTTATGTTGTAGAGCAATCATCAGACATAGTACAAGATGAAATATTACATGACAGACAGCAGCACTGCATGTTTCAGGACACTTGTCTTATGCCTGTTAATATTGGTCAGGAAGCGTTAGATCAGTATTTTGATGATATCGTGAATATAGTGCCTGCAGAAGGGAATTATCCAGTTAGGATGCTTTTTGACCTCACAAGTGTTTCCCTGCATTGTTCCCTGTGGGTGATAAGACTTTCCATGACAGTCGGTCATATCACTTAACGTTGTCGTGTTATTTTAATAACTAGGTTATGCATGCCAATGATCGTTTTTTTTCGTAATGTAGAGTACATATTTTTTGCTCAGTACGTGTCTGAGTTGGACAAGGTGGTGTCGAGTGTTTCTGTGGCGTTGGGTAAGGGTAAAGGAGGTCAGAGGTCTCAGAGGATAAGTCAGAATATGTTAAAGGATGAGGCGGAGTTTGATGGTCATATGATGGGTTTAGGTTTCTTAAACCAATTAGAGGAACTCTGGCTTTTTGGCAGTCGGTTCAGTAGGATGTCTTGGCTTGCGTGCGTCAGTTAGGGATTCCAACGTGGTTTTGTTCGTTTTTGTCTGCAGATCTGTGTTGGTAGAATCTCCTGACCAGCATCCTGAAACAGGAAGGCAGAACGCAGATGGTAGAGGATTTGGAGTGGGCAGACAGTTGAGAGTTGCTGCGTCATGATCCGGTCACAGCGGCGAGAATATTTGACTACAGGTGGCATTGTTTTTTGAAAGAGGTTCTCATGTTTCTCTGTCAACCAATTGGCAAAATCATTGATCACTTTTATAGAGTAGAGTTTCAGCAACGTGGTTCTCCTCATATTCACTGTTTGTTTTGGATCGATGGGAATGTCGTTTCAATTTCCCAAAACCTGTTTCTGCATGGACATTCATTTGTAAAATATTAGAGTGCAAGTGTGATTGGAAGAAGGCAGAGAAGACAGAAAAGGATCCTGATTTAGAAAACGAGCCAGTCTGTACGTGTTTTGAAGACAGCAATAGGATGCCTTTAAAGACTGCACATACTATTCTGACAGCTGTTAAGAAAGCTGTGGAAAATGATATGCCTCATGCTAGTATAGAGGACTTGATCAGTGGTTTGCATATCAATCAGGCAATCTTTGAGGAGGCCTATAGGAGAATAGAAACAAAGAATAAGGTTGTCCTGGTGAATGAGGTTTGGGTAAATCAGTATAGCAAGCAGTTGTTAAAGTGCTGGAACACTAACATAGACATTAATGCCCAAAAGAAGCAACAAAACAAGGGAATCTCTCTGCTAAAGAAGCCCTGAGGTAGCTAGGCAGTGTATAGTTAAACAACAGGGACGTTTGTGCCCAGGAAGCGGTGTATAGGACGAACATGCACCTGAAGGAGTGTTCCAGGAAGGTTGTGTTTGTGCCAACAGTTAGCAACATAGTTAAGATGAGTTTACCCCTTAGTGTTTTGAGGCAGAAGGCGTCTTCCCATGATCTTTGGATGGCTGACATGTGGATGACTAGCATAGTGGACAGGTATAGGAATAGACCTGACAGTGATGCATTTGATAATATGTGTATGGTCATGTTTGCATCTGAGTATCGTGTTTTCACCAAAAATAAAAAGTCTGAGGACAGAATTGAATTGTAGAATGGTTTGGGATCTGAGAACACGCACTCAGTTTGCAGTGGTTCATTGCATGCGTTTTAATTTGGATAAACAGTAAGAAGCACATTTTCAGAGCCTGCTGCAGTTGTTCCTTATAAACTGACTCAGACCTGAAGGCTTTGAGCTGTTTCAACAGTTCTATAACAATGGTGAGATGACGTTTAGTGACAGCTCTGTGCATTTGGTTCGTGATGTGGTCGACGGGAATACGGCCAAGTTCGAAATAGATTGGCCTCATCTGGAGCGAGCTCGGGAGATTGCTGAGCAGCACAATTGGATTGATGAAGACACTTGGAGTGAGCTGTGTCCTGAACAGGAAGTGGAACGTCTTGAATGTTTAGAGGAAAAAAGGCAGCAACAGGAAGCAGAGATAGCTGAAGAGCAGTTGGTGGAAGCTATGGAGAATGTTCCAGATTTGCTTGTTGGTAGCAGACAGGCGGCACAGATAGAGAGAAATAGGACCGTGATGAGTAGAAGTGAGAGTTTGGCATTAGTTAGGTCTCTGAATGAGACACAGATGGCTGTTTTTTACAAGGTGAGACAGTGGTGTTTGCAGAAGGTGATAGGTAAAAACCCAGAGCCTTTGCATGTATTTGTGACAAGTGGCGCAGGGATGGGAAAAAATGTCATTTAATTAGAGCTATTCAGTATGAGGTAGGGAGGCTATTGTCAACACTTTGTCATCAAGCAGATGATATTTGTGTTTTGTTAACTACTCCTACAGGCATAGCTGCATACAATTTAAATGCAGCAACAATTAATCACACATTGAGTATTGGCAAACAGGCTGGTGTACCTTACACCCCTCTTGGTGAAGATAAACTAAACTCTCTGAGAGCTAAATTGAGTCACCTCCAAATTCTAATCATTGATGAAATCAGTATGCTTAATCACAATGTGTTGGCTCATGTTCATGGCAGGTTGAGGCAGGTTAAACAGACAGGTGACTTTTCCCCATTTGGTAATGTTAGTGTGATAGCTGTTGGAGACTTCTATCAGTCGCCCCCCGGAGTAGAACCGCTGCTCCTCCGCGTTGAGAGGAGCCAGATGAGGTGGCTTGGGCATCTAATTAGGATACCTCCCAGACACCTCCCGGTGAGGTGTTCAGGGCACGTCCCACCGGTAGGAGACCCCGGGGCGGACCAGGACATGCTGGAGAGATAATGTCTCTCGGCTGGCCTGGGAACGTCTCGGGATCCCCTGGGAACAGCTGGATGAAGTAGCTGGGGAGAGGGAAGTCTGGGCTTCCCTGCTTAGGCTGCTGCTCCTGCCACCTGACCCCGTTAAGCGGAAGAAAATGGATGGTTGAATGGATAGATTGCGTATTTATTGTGGGGATTTTAGATTGTTGGTATTTATTGTGTGGAAATTTTGTGTATTTATTATGTGGAATTGATGATTGTATTGAGATTTTAGATCAAACAAAACATGAGTTCCAGGTAGAATTAGAGAAGGTTTAGTTTTGGAGAATAATGCATATTGTGTGGACAAGTAATTAATGTAATCATGTGTGTCACAGCTGTTAGCAATTATAGATGTGTTAGTCTCTTTGCCACATGTTAGCTGTTGGTCTCTGTTCAAACTTTGAATGTATGCATGTTTGAGTTCATGTTACCTTCATGTTTCCTTTCTCTATACATGAGGTTCACTTCCAATACTTAAGAAGTGTTCTTTCTGGTGTGCATGAACTAAGAGCAAATCTGTCTTGGCACCACAAGGCATGGACTCTTCAATCTGCATGCCTTAGCTTCCAACAGGACAGTTAATTAAAAAAGAAAAATAAGAAGCTTTTTTCCATGTTTTCTCATGTTTTCTTATCTTATCTCTCTCCCTATGCCTCTCAAACTTTTTACAGTTGGGTGTTTCAGTCAATAAATTTAAGTTTGGCAGTTTAGTTAGTGTACTATGAAATGCAGTTGCTCAGTGATGTTTACCTTTAAATCTTGCCTTGTTTACTCTGAGGTGAACTTCCTGGTTGAAGATGCCACTGTGATGCAGCGCCTGCAACCTCCCTCCCCCCAAGTGATTGTGATGTGGCCTTGTAGCAAGTGGGATTGTGGGACAGAGACACCACATGTATTGTATTTAGTTCAGATGAACTGTAGTCTTAGTATTTCATGTCTAGGACATGAGATGTGTGAAGTAAGAGTTAAAAATGTACGGTAATCCTATCTCAAATGAAGTTTGACAGGAGGGACAGGGAGAGAATCCAGGTCGATGGATTGGTTATTTTTCTTACATGAACTGTAAAGTACAACCATGATTTTTCTAAATGTTTGTCTTTTTTTTGGCCACATTTACAATAAAAATTAATAACTAAAATGTACTGAGAAAACATGTCAGTTACTGAAAGTAAATGTGAAAGTAAATGTAATCACAAAAATATCTACATTTAAATGAAAAAGTGTACTGACAAATAAATTATATATTGTTAAGTACAAAATGTTGTCTGTCATATACTGTTATCATGAAGGTGTTTTCCATGTAGTGTGAAAAACAAAAGTCGGTAGTAATAGTACTCCTGCTTTACTGTGTAACGCATTATATAACTACATTAAAGGCTATATGTATACATTTTAATATATTAAAACAGTGTATGAGTATTGTAGAGTATGTATAGTCTATGAGTGTAACATATCCCAAGTCGCATGTTATTCCTCCATGATGTTGATACTTTTCTGTAATTCCCTTCTGAATCTTTCAAAGGTATATCTGATTTGTTCTTCTTATGGACTTGTACTTGAAATGTGTTAATGTGATCTAATCCTGCAGCTCACTCAGTTGGGTTTGGAGGAATGATGATGAAAATAACTTAAAGGGCTTCTAAGGTCGTTTTTTAGAGTGATTTTATTTTGAAAATGTGCTTGAAATTTGAGAGTGTGTAGCATGATCCATGTAGCCTGGTCAAAAGTGTGATTGACATGTCAGCAGTGAGGATAAGAATTTCACGCAAGATGAGATTGATCTGGTCAAAGTTTGATGTGTACTGCCAGCTGTGTGGATACTGCAGCCAGACAGAAATGCTAGTTTATTTAAATAGACATAGTCTATTCACCATAGTTTCAACTACAGTCTAGTGTTTGGGCTTTTATTTCAAAAGGCCAAGGATAGTGACTATGTCAAAGTGTGATGGACATGAGTACTGGCAGCTGTGTAGGGATTAGACAAAAATGCAGGCTTAAGGAGAAATCCACATTCAATCCAATGGAGAAATTAGTGTCATGTGTGTGAATATGAGAACTATCTGCAGACAGGCAGTATTACTTCACTCATTTTAAATTGCAGATCACCATTCATTTGACATCATGATACCTGTTCAAGATTGATTGACAAATCTATTTAGTGACCAAGTCATGGACAAGTGTGATGGACATGAGTACTGCCAGCTGTGTGGGGATCAGACATAAATGCAGGCAAACAGAGAAATCTACATTCAATCCAATGGAGAAATTCATCAAACCCACACCTGTTTGAGCTGAGACCAGTCAAACATAGTTTTAGCTACATACTTTGTTAAAATTTTAAATGAGTCACAAGACTTTGGTATATAAATCTTGTTTTGACATGGTTTTGCTATCTTGTACTGTTTTTGGGTTGTCACAGTTTAGTTTTGGAGTTTTCTCTGCTCCCTCAAAAAATTTATAATGGGTGTGTATTGCAGATTGTTCCGGAGCTCAGAGTGTGTCACATGACCAGTAGAGTGGAGAGGAGAGAAAAAAGGGGGAAAATGATTTTTGAAAACCCCTTACAGATCCCACAAACTTTTTCAAATCTTACATAACTTATCATATTCTAGTAGTAAATTTTGTTCTCTTTCCATCGGCATGGGTTAAAAAAGCAGGCACACTTATACTTCAGACAGTTGGGGCCTTAGTTTGGCAAAAGTTCCTTTTTTCTCCATTTACTTTTATGGTAACACGCAGACAAAGTAGATTTACAACTCCAACTTTGAGGACTTATAAAATCCATTTGGATTGACAACAATTACACAGACATTTTGAGCAGAACTGTGTCCTCAGTCAACAGGTTTTAAAGCCGCTACCATTTACGCCTTCAGAGAAGATAAATTTTGTTCAAAGTGAAATTTTGGGTGTGAATTTTATTTTGAAAAGCAAATTGCAGTTGTCCCGTTGATTTTAGGTCAGGGATATCTCGTAGGCCTACATGAGTTTTACAATTTGGCTTTTGTTTGGTCTCTCTATGACATTCCTGTTGGCTGCCGTGGCCATTTTAGTGTGCCTAGGTGGTGCTAGAGAGCACATTTTTGCACTTCTGGGGTCAGTTTTTCCATTCTATAACATTTTTTGCCAAACTTGGTGTGCGTGCCAAATTTGGTGAGTTTTTGAGCACGAGGGTCAAATTAAGGGTCAAAGAGACATAATAATAATAAGAATGAAACAGTACAATAACAATAGGGCCCTTTCCCTGGCAGGGCTCGGGCCCTAAAAACACAACTTGGAGTGTAAACCACTTCTGGTCTGCAGATATGTAAAATGTAGAAGGACATTTGCTTGGATTTAGGATTTAATATCCCTCATTCACATTCTTTCTCTTTATTTAAACCATGGCCACTTGTGTCTGAAGGTTGGCAGGTATTTGATGGAACAGATTCACAAGAACACTCTAACTTTGAACCTGCGATAAACCAACCACAGCTTTGGTGTCTAGAATATTTTAAATTATGAGCGTCCCAGTTACGTGTTCTTCACACTGTTTTTCTCATTACCTTTTAACTTCTGACCTTCCAGCTTCAGTAAACGGTTGTTTGGATTCATGCTACCAGCTAATAGGAGGTTGTTTATCACGGATCATGGAACTCCCTTTTATTTTCTCTTTATAAGTCACATGCACAAAAAAAAATTTATCAGATTTTAATTTTGCTCGAATAAGGTCTGCACTTTGTCATTGATATAAAATCTGCGTTTTCCCTGAGGGCAGCTTATTTTGGAAAAAAAGGGCAAGCAAACAGTCCCGTTGTTAAGATAAAATACCATAGTGAAAAAAGAATCATGAGGGCAGAGGCAATGGCAAACAAAAATGTGTGTGTGTTTGCCTGAATCTCTGTTTGTGTGTTTTATTTCCCAGTTGTTTCTAGAAGGGTAGAGAAGTAAGGCATTTTCTTTCTCTTTTCCCATAGAGGCAAAGGACATAATAGAGAAAGAAAATCAAAAACCTCTCAGTTCAAATAGAGTAAAGCATGAAGCGTCCAGCAAAATAAACATCTGTCAAGCTTGTTCGATGGAAAAATAGAAATGATGAAATTAAATATGAAGGTTCATTCAGATAGCTATACAGCACTGTTGTCCTTTACATGATCAGGAACGGAGATGACAAGGACAGGTAAGGGTTACCTTTAAACCTCAGTTTTAATGGAGCCGAAGAGTGGAGCTTTACGAAAATGCAACTGGACCTGCTGCATTACCATCTGAACATGATTTCATTATCAGAAGTGCTTGATGTTACTTTGCAAAGAGATGTGAAGGTCATTTCCCACAATAAACCTTCTTTGTTGCTGCTAAGTGCCAATCCGCTGACCTTCTGTCTGTCATTAGCCACAGTGATTTACTTTCAATGTGATCAGTCTGAGCTCCTTATGGCTTCATGTGCACATGTTGTAGAGTTTAGTTTGCAAAGGCACAAACCGTAATTTCCGGACTATATGTCGCTACTTTTTTCACACACTTTGAAACCTGCGGCTTTAATGTGTGCTATGAGTCCTCTCATGCTGCCCGTCATTGATGCTGCTGCATCCGTGCCGATGCTGGTGCAGGACTTCCAGCTGAGGCTGTTCTCAGAGAAGAAGGTGTTGACAAAGTCAAAAATGTCCTCTACTGTTGTTCTCCCCTCTAATGTTTTACCAAAAAGTATGTGCTCATAAATACTGTCAATATCGATGTATCTCACAAAACCTACAAGCTGTGCATTTTCACTAATATCTGTGGATTCATCCAGCTGAAGGGAAAAGGAGTCGCTATATTTTCCCGCAACTTGCTCAACAATATCTTTTCTCATTTTATCTACTCTCCGACAAACAGTCATTTGATAAAGGCCCAGACTTTAGCTTCTCGATATGCGTTTATTGCCAGCACTGCAGCGGCCGGAAGGAGCAGCTCTTCAGCGATAGTGAACAGCTTTTTGGCTTTAGCAACAAGCAAAGCAAAGACACCACATAAGAAGCCTCCAGGGCTTTGGCTGATGTTGTGGAGGCCTTCCGCATCTTGTCTTGAGATGACCGGAATTCATTTAGTTTCCTCTTCTCAAACTCAGGTGGCTTAGTGACATGACAAGCACGTTTTGTCCAGAGATGACGCTGAAGATGTGCGGTTTTCATGCCGCTGTTGGCTAACATTTCCCCACAGAAAAAACACAATGCCTTGGGGGGGTTACAACTCGTAGCTGTAAATCGCATTCACACATATTCTTCAGAATACTGTCTAAATTTTGCCGGCTCTGGTTTGGCCTTCTGTGGCACCTGTTCCTCCATGTTTTCAGCTGCATTACTGCTACACTTTAACCAGGACTCAATTGTTCGCTACATTGATAGTTAATTGACAGTTGATGCCGTGTGGCATGCGCCAGGTAGGGTCAAACCATCATGGTATGGGGGAAACTCTGGGTTTATGGT
>JAQNCA010000024.1:1618851-1653489 GCA_029783725.1 Acanthurus tractus
AACGAATTACTTTGAAATGACAGTAACAAGTAATAAATAATGCATTACGTTTTTGAAGTAACTTGCCCAACACTGCTGACTATTGACTTCAAAGTAACCATAAAGTTAATTTACCACCTCTCTGCCACGGTCTCAACAAAAATTAAACATTTACATTAAACATAAACACTTCACTACAAGCTAAAAAGTAGCAGTTAAAATACCAGTTGACAAAAATAATTACAAAATAAATCTGTGAAAAACTAACAACCAGATTTGGAAGGATGGCAAATTGTTAATGCTGGTTGTACTGTTTTGTAGTACAGTTCAAAAAATTCAGTTGAAAAGCCCAAATAAAAAGTAAGCATTAAGGGCGAGGCTTTCTTCTGCATACTGATGGGGTTTATATGTTGAAGGTTTACAGTAAAGCCTGACCAAAGTGAGTTGACTGATTGCTTTGCCCCACAGCCAGTGATAATGCCACTGGTGCGGCGCATAGAGCTGTGAATGGCACTGAGGCCCAATTGATTCCTTTTATCGACCTTTATTTTCGTGACCTGCATCACTAAGAAAAAAGAGGTCTACTCAGTTTCTTTTCAACATATGGAATGAGGACATCGTTTCTAAACCGGGATACTGCCTGCAGAAATATCCCTGCTGAGATTTTTAAAATTTAAGTTTGGCTAATTTATTCTAAGAGAGCACAAAAGGAGAATTTATGATGATCAATAAGGTTTTCGCTCTTTTATGCTGAAGTGAGCAAAGTTATTTTTGTGCACTGAAATGTTAAAGATAATGATTTATGTAAAATACTATTCCTGCTCTGGCTAGTGTCTTTTACAAAAGAGGCAAAGACACAGTCAAGTTTTACATTAGACTGATTTACTGCCACTAATGAGAACATACAGAATTTTCAAAAAAACAAAACTCATAACAATAAGTGTTCCCTGTGGCAAGCATTTTTTATATAATCATGCAAAGACATTTTGCTTTCCTGTCTGTGTGGTATTTTGTTGCCTAGTGCATGTAAAACAGGATGAAGTTAAGGCACAAACTGGTAGAAGGTTCATTCAAATGAGACACTGCAAAGCATTTTGTGGGTATTTTGGTAGAAAGTATTTTTGCAGGCACCATGCAATGATGCAGCATGAATCTACTTTGCTAATTTTGTTTTAATTAAGCCCTCTGTAGATGCATTTAAAGACTGTTTCAGACTGTATATAAAAAAAGCTTCTCCTTAAGTTCATTAAATCCCTGCAGATATGTGAGGGCAGCAGATAGATATGTTGAAAAATCTGCATCCTCTGATTAAAAATGCTGTGCAGTGCCGTTTTGTGTGGGCAACCATAAAGTTTACCTTGGTTAAATTACTTTCAAACATTGGGCTAAAATAACCCAACACACCTCCACACGCGTCACACAGGTCTGCTATAACTTGGTATTCTGTTAATTAGGGAGATACTGGAGGTTTTCAATCCTGGACATCAGAGTTTCCTTCCCATGAAGAATTCTACTGAAAATATTCCATGAAATAAACAGTGCCTCTGTCATGTATGAATACATGATATAATCTTATGCAATGTAATAATTATGAGATGCTGTGAACACATAACATCCCAATCTCATTTTAATTAATATGCTGTGTTTACACTGTACCACACTGCACCATCCATATCTATATCTATTAATCAGCACAACCTCTGATCTTTGTTAACCTTTGCCAAGGCCTTTTGTGGTTATGCTGCTACACATTCACATACCAAATATCCACCGTTATGTTTTTTTCCATAGTAAAAATCATAACTGTCTACAACCACGCTAACAATAACTGAATATGCTAAAGTTTAGCAGGCTTAATGCTTAGCACGCTCAGCTTCTTAGTTTAGCACATGAAATGTGCCAACTGAATACAGAGTGCAGCTAAGGCTGATGGGAATACCTTTGAAAACTGAACGTAAATGTCAGAGGATCAAATCATTACAATTAATCTAATCATCAACGAACAAAAACACTAAGCAATGTATTTACTACTTGTCAAAACATTCTCTCAAACCAGAAATCAGAAAGGATATTTCTGATGAATGTATGAACAAAATTTGCCAACTTCTCTAATTTTATGTTGCAATACCTAGCTAAATATAAATCACAACAGCCCGACTTGGTTCGATGAAGACACTATGACCTCATACAAACCCAAAAGCAGGACTCCAAAACTTCTGTTAAAATAAACACAGCCAAACGTCTCAACAACAGGACAATAAAACCATTGGCCTGTTTCCTATGAAAAATATCACTAATCCTTCTAGCTGTTTACCTGATTTACTCATACTCATATATTGTTTTATAGTGTCCTGCTTGTCAGTTGCCAGAAACCTAATCCAGATATCTTTGGACCGTGAAAGAAGCCAGAGCACCCATAAAAAAAGAAGCAGGAACTTAGGATCACACAAATGCCCCATAGAAAATTACCAGCCAGGCAGGTTCAAACACAGAAGCTTCTTGCACAACCAACCTGCCTTACCTGTGTTGGTGAGTAATTTCACTCAAAAAATTTGAGTGAAGGTTATTTCATACAATAGCATGACCTCATGAGGGACCTGCCCTTATGGAATTCACCTGCGAGTGACACCCAGAAGCTGTTAAGTTTCAAAGTTCAGGTGCTTCAACCCTGAAAAGTACAATCTCCTTTAGCTTTTAGCAAGCCCTGAGGGGAGGACTGTAGGGACCTACCTGTGACATACAGGTGCAGTAGATCTCTGACATAGGTGCGTATGGTGGATGCCAACTAAATATAATCAGCGTAGAAATAATAGGAGATACATTTAAATAGCTTTATTCTCTATCTGAGAGTTAGGGTAGGTAGGTTATGTAATGCACAAGTTTATGTATCTGTGTTCAAACTTTTACAGTCTAAATATTTTGGGAACATCTGTGTTTTACACAGGTGTGTGTGTGTATATGTCTGTGTGTGTGACACTGCTTTCTCACCATAGCAGCACTCTTCATGGCGTGGCTAATGACCACAATGACGCGTCCTTTGTAACTTTGGAGGATTCCTGTTGCAGGACACTGCACAAGCTCACCGTCAGGGCTGAAGGCTGAGCTGAAGGGAATGTTGATGCTACCAGAGATATGGCCTCTGCTGAAGCTGGAGACAGCAGGGTTAAGGAGCACAGCTTTGTACAGGTGCACCACCTGTTTTGGACAAAGGTCAGAGACGACAGTGAACCTTTTTTGTTTTTGTTTTGTTTTGTTTGTTATCTTTTTGTAGAGTTATGCCTTGAATTTCATGGGAACCACGACATCCGTAAATGACATGGATACTATAGACAGCAGAAAAGACATCAAGCCAGTTTAAATAATACCCTAATCAGAGCGCTTGTTATACCCCTTTTAAGACTGAGTTGTAATGTACACACACACAAAAAAAACTAGTATGTAAGACAAGCTTCAAGATAACATGGTGGGAGGAAACTAGCTCTTTTAACTGAGGCGAGGGAAGGACAAGAAAGAGTAAGACATAGGAGATAAGCAGGAGAAAAGGAAAAAAGGGCAGAAAAGAAAAAGAAAAATAGTGTATATCAGCCCAGGGACAGCATACAGCCCATGAATGGTATGTTAGCGGGTGATAATTCTTTAGAAAAGGGAACTATTCTATTTCTAAGGACGTTGCTATTGACAGTGTTGCTTCATAATTTAATATAAGTGGTGTTTGACCTCACTCTCAAACTACTATCTTATGCTCATCACTTGAATAATAACAGGAACACGTAAGTGCTCATATAGCAGAGACTAAAAACCAGGTACCAAGACGGCTAAATGTAGACTGTCCTGATAAACTCCACAGAGGTCTTAATTTAATCTACTTTTTGAGACCACAGACTCCCATAACAGAGCTTTATCTAAGACTACAATAAAGGTATACAAATCCTGTGAAAGTGGCCAAATCCCCTTTGTCCATGTGACCTAGCCTGAGGAGCCTGTCAATTAGTGCAGGACTTTGGCAAGAGGAACTGCCATTTCAAAATTCTTGCTCTATTTGCTAATCCTTATTGATTAATGGCTTTCTAGCCCCTTAGACAATTACCATTCCACTTATGATCTAAAGGGTGAGGCTCAGTCCTTCCATTTTTTGCATTTCTTACAGGAAGGGTTTTCTGGGCCTCTGCGCCTCCAGAGATAAATAAAAAAAAGCCTTTCTGCAAAAGCCAAATTGATTTTTTTATGCAACATTGTAACTCTGCGGAGGTTCAAAAATGATGGATAAAGGGGCTATTAAATGTGGCAAGCGGTAAAAATGTTCATTTTGTAATTTCAAAGCCTTACAAAGAATATGCATCAATCTAGACATATTGTTGCTATCCTATGAAGACCAACATGTCAATATTTCATAAGAAAACATCAATGTCTTGAGCTTTTTAACTATTTGGCGTACCAATTGAGTTTTAACTATTTTGCTGGTGGTTTCTCATTTTTCATACCTTTATACCGTTCTGACATTTCAGTACAATGTTCTGAAATGTTGTACAATATACATGTACTATGTATGCCAGTGAGTTATATATATATATAAACACATAAGCTGAGCTGTTGGTAATATATGATAGCATGTATGACATTGTCTAGTCAACAGAACTGTGTATAATATGGGTTTAACATGCCTCAGAAAACCTGGCATGGTTCAAAAACTTAGAACAAAGAAAAGAAAGAAAACAAGTGTCCTCCTTTCTCTGATTCTTGGTGTGCGAACAAGTGACATTTGTTGACAGGAAACTGGCTGTAGTCACATCTTTCTTGGTGAAAACAGTGCACACAGTTTTTTCATGCTCGATGGCTCACCTTCCTTCCCCACTATGGGTGTTTGCCATCATCTTACCTTAATTTCTTATTCTAATTCTGTGCACTACAGTACATAAACTCAATACAACACATCTGTATTAGTTAACACAAAGAAGAGAATCTGTATTTTGGCAGTACTGAAAATTATACCATTGGGAAATCTGAATGCATTGGTATATTATAGTATCTTGATGGCGTTCCAACCTTTCACACACAAGTGTAAAAGAGGAAACTGTCTTGTAGCTGTGTACCAGAGGACTGCATGTTGCTCAGGTTCACAGGCTAATTTCCACTGCTTTATTCTCCCATCTCTCAGCCAACAGGGTATGCTGGGGGTGGGGGTCGTGGTGGATTTGAGGGGCCTAACTGAATGTTAGGGAGTCTGGCAGCACATGAAGTAAATCATTTTCTATGTTTCTGCCCCTGCTTGCCTTTGATGGCAATTGGGCTGTTCAATCTCAAAACTCTGCAAAGTTCTGGCACCAGGTCAACAGTTTAGTGAGAGATCCGATGAGGAAGATAAAGGCTTCTTTAATACACACACATAGCCATGTACAGATTTCGTTGCTGTGTGTGTCATGACCGTTTAACTTTGTTCAAGTAATTCTCAAGTAAACATTAAACTTGATCAATCACTAAAAGATAACAAGTGTGGGTGGGATCAAAAAAACAAGTGGCATGATTTCCGAGACACTTGACTCACCGCTTTCACTGGAACACACTCGAGGGACATGGACCATGACCCTGCAATAACAGATTTTTATCTACCTGTGAGACCGAATGTAACATGCTTATCAGAGAAAAATCTCAGAGCAGATGAGTGTGCTTGTTTTTCAGCCAGGTGCAGTGAAGATGAGGCACTGAGCTGCAGTTTGCTGCATCTCCGTGCAGCCTGATATTCAATTACTCTTGATCTCTAACCCAAGGAACAAGGAGAGAGAAATCCTAATGTGACACGTGATTTTAATCTTTAATAATTCCATGTTTTATACTCAATGACAACAGCGATTGTAGTTCAGAATCATCTTCTGAACTACATGACACCTGTAGGTGTTTGTAAAGATATAAAGGTAAGGTCAAGGAAAACTTCCATCAACCCTGCTCATGCTATTTTCTTCCTTTAGTTAAAATTAAACTGTATAAAATCTTAGCTTACTACACCTGTCAACAACTATGTGCTTAGATATACTTTTTCAAAAATGTATGTTGGGTTGTCAGATTCAAATTCTTCTCACTTTTCCATCATTGGAACTGTGACAGTTTCTAAGTCTTTCCAAACATCGGACACATGTAGGCACCTCATGCCTTGAATGATCTACTTTGTAGAGATCGGAATCTCACAAGGATATGAAATTCATGTTTTAGTACCCTCTTTATTCCCTAGTGCCAATTCAGATCAAATCAGATGCTGCAGTAAAAAATGCAACTTCCCCAGTTCATTTTCATGTTGGAGATCTGATTAGGCTGCAGCAGTGAGGACAGCAAAACACAGCAAAACACAAAGCCCTGCCTCTTTCTCAAAGGACAGCTAAAACAATGTCAACCTTTGGAGGAACACAACCCAACATCAGGCTGCACTGGTCAATCTGCTGATCAGCTGATAAGACCAAGCAGAGCTGAGCTGAACAACCCTGCAATGAGGAAGTACAAATGAATTCCTTTCATTTGTAAATAGCTAGAAACTCCCACACCACCTCACAAACATGTGGTGATCAACAAAAAGCCTGATGTGGACTTACACAACTACTTTTGTAACTTTTAACACACAAGCGAAAGCAACATTGTCCAAGATTTTCTGTCAGTGTGGGCCATTATCCCTGTATTTAAACCATACTGTGTGTCTTGCACTCTCTATGAACGCCAGCTTTCCACTCAGCCTTCCAAAGTGGCCTCTTAGAACAACTATAAACACTTTTACACTTTCATTGCCATGTTGTAGAAATAACATCTTTTCTGGAACAGCCTTTGACTTAAAGCAATGGTAGCAGAAATCAGAAGCACTTTAAAAGCAATACTCATGATTGAAACAGGATAAAAGATTGTTGCCCCTCCCCAAGTTAATTAAAAGAATATGAATTATGAAACATAATAAGAAGAAAATAGAGTAGCTAAAAAAGTGTGAATATCTTATGCATACCCACCTCCCTTTTGGTTGAGGCTTAAAATGATACATTTTTAAATAAGCACAAAGCTTCAAGCTGGAGCAGGTTTCCTAAAGTAAAGTATTATGACAGCAGCCTTTTCTGTAAATGGCAATACCTCATATCTCTGCAATGCCAAAACAAAGTATCGACTGAGTTTTTGCTGTTTTTACTTTGATGGACATGATTCAAGATTGTGCAAACAAACTTGAGTCTCTGTCAACGGTTTGCTAGTTTCAGCAGAGAAAACTTGGGCCATGGATTTGCAAGTTAAAACGGCACCACTACAAGGGAAACCTTTCAAGCAGGCATGATTTCATGGCACAATAATGTTAGGATACTCCTCTACATTGCGGATGTCGACAGCAATGATCTTGGGCTTGCCAGCTTTGGTTCTTTTGGTGGGTCCGGCCAGTGACAGTTCACAGAGTTCGATTAAGTCCTCAGCCGAGATCCTGGGGGAAACTTCTGCTTTCAGGTCACACAGCGCCAGAGGCTCCCGAGACTACAACAAAAGAAGTCACAGGAAATCAGATGAATAGCAGACTTTTAGAGAAATTCTTAACATAATCTGAATAATGGAATTTGGATAACTGGTCACTCGAGTGTCACTGTAAAATGACACAAAAGAGACAGGAAGATAGTGTCAGGGTGGAAATTATTGTTTCTTTAAAACAAGGCAAAGGTGATAAGGCCTGAATGCCTACTATGTTACCTAAATATTTTCTTAATTAATGAAATGCTTTTCACTATCCTTTCAAACCTGCTAACTGAAGAATAGACTTTTTATCATGTATTACCATAAAAAGCAGATTTACAGCCCAGAGAGCAGCACAGATGACCGGCTGCAGTGACCGGAACATGGTCTTTTGCCAGTTTCCCTGCATACTGGCAAACAGGTTCATTAAAGCACAGAGCCAGAGGCATGGCTGCAGGGGACTGAACCCTGGTCTCTGCAAAGGTGAGCAAGCATAACACCTGTATGGCTCCCAGATGCCCTGAAATCTTTTTAAGCATAAAATATGGAAAAAAAAAAAACATGACAGTTTTTTTTTTTTTTTATGTGTCCAATTAAAAACACTAACTAACAAACTTATGTGTTTAGTGATAATGGGCGGTCATTAGGAAGTCAAGTACATCTATTCAGTGATATGCAAATGAAGTTGAGGAGAATTACTAACAACACTGTCTATTATTTTTAGGACACTGTGCAAAAGCCATTCACAGCAGAGAAGGGCCATCTGCATGCAGCAGTTAACTCCATGGGTTAGCTGAGCAATCCTCAGCTCACCAAACAGTAAGGAAGTCGGTGACTTCCAGAAAGGATTTCAAAGATCTCTCTTTTTTATTTTGACAAGGATTTATGGCAACATTACTGTGTACCATCCCCCTAAGCTGGTAACTTTACATCCATATAATGAGTATTTGGCTCTTGAAATAATTTTCTTTAGTGTGAGATTCGAAGACTGCATATGGTGGAAGTGAGTCTCAAGTGACCTACTGAGGTACAGTTTTTAGGTACTTGCACATCAACTGAGTATTTCCATTTTATGATGCTTTATCCCTCTACTCGACAACTTCCAGGCAGGAATAATGTATTATTATCTGCCAGCCATAGTTTTTAGTTTCTCTACAGACCATCATAAATAATCCATTTCAATCAGGACTTTTGACCCACTAGACATCTAAGGTGGCATCCTCATCTGCAGAGACCCTGCCTTCTGCCTGTATTTCTCTACTTTGCTGCATTTGGGACATTTCTGGACATCAGCTCATGGGCAGTGGGTACGTGGCCCCCAGCCAACAACAGTGTGTTGCGGGTGAACACTCAGTTGGATTTTGGCTATTGCAGTAAGGAGAGGATGTGCTTCTGGTGTCAGTCAGTCAGGGAGGAGAGACTGACTTTGAATGCAAACTTCATCTGACAAATCCTACTTGTTCTTCCATTAAACAAAAGACTTGATCTCTATGGTTTAATTTTCATTTCTAATATTACTGGAACAAAACACTGACACATATAGACTACATCTAGCGTGGTCTAGTTTAACATATCATCCACAATATTGTTACATCTTTGCAACGATTCTGCAACAGTGTAACAAGGCATTAACAGAAGTGTTTTGCCCTCTGGCCAAAATCATACACTGGTGGTAATTTGACTTGCAGACTCTGACAGCAGGGTTTTACTAAGGCATAATTCTGAGCATGTCAGAAACCTTCATTCCTTGTAAAGCTTGATCACAGGCTGTGACTAGAGACACGTAAAGCCAGTATATTTCCTGTTTCAAATTCTCTTAAACATCTGGGTTTTTGTTTCTGCTTCTAATAAATATTCATAGCCTGACTACTTCAATAGGTGTCTGATTTCAACTGAGATCATAGAAAAATATCAGTCTTGGTTCTCAAAGTAATCATTTCTATGTATATGTCAAAAGAGTGAAGTTTCCCTCTGCTGCATTACAATAGGGTCAGAATAAAAAAAGAAAATTTGAGGGTCGTTCATTGTTTAAAAAAAATGTTTGTTTTTTTAAAATTATCAATAGAAAGCTTGACAATAGCTATTCTAGCCCACAGGAGAGAGCGCATACAAAACAAGGATCTCCATATTTATGATGTCGTACGGCCACAGCCAACAATTTTGTTGCTAGAAAACATCTTTCTGCTCTTGGATTTCTTTTTCAAGTTTCAATCTGACATCTAACAACCACCAACAAGTAAGCGTACACTGACTGAATAGAAAGATAGGAAGAGCTGAATCTATTTGATACAATATAACAGATGCAATAAAAACTACCATAAACATAATGTCCAGTTGTTGTCAAGCTGAACACTAAAGTTGCCTCTGTTCAGAGACATTTCTTTGGTAGAATATTGAACTGCATTTTTTAATGTATGTCATGGGGAAATGGTTCATGGGGACATGGTTAATAGCACTGTAATTGCATGTCTAACAGCCAGCTTGTTCAGGGCCAAGAGCACTCCAGGTGCAGTAAAACAACAGGGTGCTGTGCCCCGCAAAAGAAAAGTGTTTTTAAATGATTCTTTTGTTAATACAGTAACCATTTTGACATTTTAGTCATCTTTTCACAGTTGTGTAAGAGCTACATTGGAAGATAAGCTCTGTTGAGCTCTTTTTAGAACAAATTATCTACTCTGTGCAGCAAAAAATTTCAAATTATATTAAAAATACAGTTATAGGAATTTTGTTGCTTCTTAGATCTAAGTAAGAGATCTGCAAGAAAGCTTATCAGTCAAATTTTCTAAATAGAACATTATTTACACTGCTGACTAATTAGGACACTAGCTTTCATTCACAGAGTACAATCTAAACATTTTATCTTGGCCTTGTTCTATTTCATTGTAGTTCTTTTTAACAGAAAGGCCACAGTCAATGATATGGGTGCAGGGGACATCCGAGCTCCCTACAAACACACCTATTCTTCTCTGATTGCACCAAAGCCCCACTACTGTGAAGCAGAGTTTTTTAATGTCAAATGTAACATATACTCTGTTATTAATACTAAAACAAGATGAAACAAATATCCAAACTCAAGAGGACCACAGATGCACCTCTCTGTGAAACCGTACTTTGGTTTTGGATGAGATATGCCGTGTGTGTTCAGCTGGGTCTGAACCTCCTGAGCTGACAGGGCTTTTCACTGCGATAAGCAATGATTACAACAAGTCTTGGCAACTAAAGCATGCCAGTTTATCACTGAAGCATTAGTGCATGCGACTGTTTTCATGCCTGTATGCCTGATTCAATTGAGTCACAGGGATACATAGTGTGCTAGATGTACAGATTATGGTAAAAATAAAATATAATGTGCTCTTGTCTGCAGTTAAAAGAGAGGGGAGAAAGCTAAGAAAGGAAACAAGAACAAGAAAAGGTATTTGCTGAGTAATAAATCACACACACAAAAATTTGGGGGAAAGTGGCAAAGGGTAATTCAGTCCGATTTTTTTACTTCTTGATAACTGTTGAAAATACAAACACTTAGAGAGAAAAGAACAGATGCTAAGCTTTCCCAAACGCATCACTGAAAAAAAAAAAAAAAAACTAAAACCAACATATTTTTAGAAAATTTTGAGCCTGCCTATGGAAGGTCATCTCCTAGGTTTCCGATCTTTATCAAGTAATTTGGTTAATCCTGACTCAGCAAAATAAAAACACCCCAGCCTCAGTTTCGGGGCAGCAAATTGATGCAATCCAATAATTCATTGCGATGGAGCAGCACTGCCACTCTGACATCCATAGTCCTCAACCCGTGAAGGTGCAAATTACCTGCTGACACAGCAGATAATCTGGACTGTTCTATTTCTGGTCTGGTCTATTTTGGGTTTTACAATGCTAACAGTGTGGAGCTGTACATCACAATAGGGCTGCGTTGTTTGCAACTGTCCTCGTGATGTGAAAACAACTCATTTATTTGACTTAACTCATTTGAGGTATAGGCAAAAATGTGCTAATCTATGAAGAAATGCTGCAATACCTCTATGTCAACTCAAAGGATAATAAGGAATGTCTCTCTCCACAAACTGGTCATATGTGTAACCAAAACATATCATATACTGACAGAAATAGGCAAAATATGCAGCCTGTCACTGCCTGGGGCTGATGAAGCACTGTGCGATGACTTAAACGTTATGATGAACAGAATGTGCCAGCTGGTATTGGCTCAATCACATTTTTACATTTCACTGTCCTGGCAATGACGAAGCTAGACCGGAGAGCTGCTGTTAAGCAGACAAAATCCCTGTGATGGTTTACGGTTGTGAATGCATTAATGCACAAACACTCTTGGGACACAGTCACCAAAAAACTCCAACCACTTTCCATACTGAACAGTGTTGTATACTTTGGATAATACTTGCTAACATGGTCATAACTCACTTAAAGTGCCTTCCCTCTGGATGATTATAAATGTTCTCAGATTTTTGCATTTGAAACAACACAGTCTTTGGTGTCTTAGCATTATTTTTAAGGCAAAAATAAATTTTATCTGCCAAGTCTGCAGTCAGTCAAGAGCAGGAGACAGCGTGAGAAGAAGCGCCACAAAATAACCCTCACTGACACACACATACACACCAAACTCAACACAAAGAAGAATTTTAAAGTAAAGAACACTTTGAGCTTTCATGTATTTCCTGGTGTAATACCGACTACACAGTGTTTACAGATCTTGCTCAAACATGAATAGAGTTTCTTTGGAAAAGCTGAGAATGCAACTTCCCCAAATGAAAGTTTCTTGCTATTATTGCTAACAAGAGACAGAATTTGAGTCAAGCAATGCATTTTAACACTTTGAGTTACAGTGACTGCAATACAATTTTGCTTTTCTGTTCCATTAGCAAGTTACTTAGTACTTTAGTTTGATGACTGAAACATTCAGACACAACATTACAGGACCACAGTTTTGGTCAATTATTCATGAACACAGTTTTCAGTTTGAACATTATGTGTGCACACCACTCAAGCTACAATACTTAATCACAGAAGAATTAGTTTTACTTGGAAGACCCTTTTACTGGAATACATAATGCATTATTTACATATGATTAAGCTCATATAATTGGAAATAAATGTGGAAAGTGGACAGAGTGACAGTAGAAAAAAAACTTTACAAAACCCTTAACTGAATCATCTCGTTGTGCAGTGTATAAGGTTCAGTTAATGCAGACAGAGAGGTTTGTCAGAGAGTATGTCTTTGATATAATTTTTAAAAAATCCTAATTTAAGGTGGCATTGCAAAAGATCATATAAAATTCAGAATTTCTAACAGTTGACTTGACATATGATATTGTCGAGAAAAATATATGCAAAAGCTTTTACATACTCCAAGATTTTGTATTAGATTGTATCATTGCATTTAATTGAAATATTTAGGGTTTTTTAAACATTTTGGGTTCAAGTCATGCATAATATCCTGTGAATTTTTTTGCTAAATAAACTGTAAATATCTCCAGTTATATAAAAACCTGGGGTAAGAACTGGGTCAGTGATAGTTACACTACAAATTTGGAAAACACACTTCTACTGAGTTGAGAACTCTCCACTCGCCCACAGTTTTAAATGTTCATGGATATATGTGGCGCACAAGTGCTGGAAAATTGGAACCAGGAAACATTCCTGTTTACTCATGGACATCCAATCACCCAATTATTGAAATACAAGCCTTGCCAGATGTTAGATGAAAGATGTTAGTCAGCAAAACATTTGCTCATGCACAAGGAATGGCACCAGCCTCCCATGCCCGCTTCAGCATTTGTTTTTCTTTTCATTATATCTCAAAGCTACTAATTTTAAAGATACAACTTTGAACCCCTGCGAACACCATCCTCTTTAGGCAAAACACATAACGGTGGCTCGAAAATACAGAAATATTTTGTGGGTTCTGTTGTGTGAGACAGTCTACTTATACAACTCTGGAGACATTCAGCTATTATTATTATTATTATTATAGCTATTATTGTCCAAGAGCAGCTCTGTGAAAGCTGCCTCAGAGGAGAGAAGCAGTCCTGCATAAATTTGCATGTTAAGTAAAAAGAAGACAGCCTAACTTGATCAACTAGCTGGATATCGACTAAAGTCATTTCAAAAACTGGTCAAAACAGGCAAACGTAATTGATGTTGCAAGTGAAGAGCATTATTTATCCCTTTAGCTATTTTTATATTCTCTTATTAGTGACTAAAAAGACAGAGAAGGAGAGCTTGTTTTCTGCTGTACACTCAGTCAGACCAAGCTGAGTGGACAGCAGCTGTCGTCAGAGATGGATGTCTGTTCACTATATGGGGTGAGAATCTGCTGACAGAGCCTCTCACTCTGTTACCAGGGTCGATGGGAAAGCGTGTTGCACAAACAAACAGTACAAAGTAGTATGTAAAGCACATCAGTTCAGTGTCAGCAACATCACTTTTTTTATATTTTTGCAGAGTTGAGAAATTGTTGACAATGAAAGTACTGTATGATGGTTTTACACGTCTACAGTAACAGTGAGATTTGTGTCACCTGAGCTCTGTGCTTTTTTGAAACATGTTACTTAAAAAGAACAATTTTAAAATGTTTTTATTTTAATCTTCCATCTTTTACATTCTTAAGATAATTTATTAATGTCTTGCACTGCACTGGAACCACATCATAGCCCTTATTTTCTCTTCCATTATATATATATATATATTTTAAACATGCAGGACCCTTTATCCTTTATTTGACATTGATATCCTTTGTACGTATGTCCTGGTGGTTCCATTGCATCTTGATGCATTTTTAAGTTTATAACATCATTTTGAAATGTCCAGTCATTGAAAGGTGCTATACATGTAACTCTGGACTTGCGAAGACATGAGGAGGTGTCACAAATAAACAGGTGTGGTAACTCTCTTGCAACACCATTGTAATGTAATTTACAAACACTTCTTGGCTCATAAGAGTTGACTGAAAATACATTGCCAAAATTGCTTTCAAAATTGATTTCCTTCCTGCAGTTTGACTGCACTTTAAATTTTGTGTGTACTGTATGTGAGTGTGTATGAGTCTGTAATCAGTTCACTGATGAGAGTGACATTTCAAAGAAGTGCATTTCTGCCTGTATGTTTCCTGGGGAAGAGGTGGGGTACAGATGGAAGCAGCAATGGATCAATGCCACCACCCACCCATTTCTCATTCAGCTTCGGCTGAATAAGAAAGATTAGAGCAATCACTTGGGCACACAGCAGACAGGGCTGACAAGAATGTTGTTGAGCTTTCTCAACACGATGCATTCAGGTGTGAAAGGCAAACAGGGACAAAAGGCATTTTATGAAAGACAGCATCACATCAATAAACACCTCTCAGAACTATAAACACTTTTTATGCTGGATTGTTTGACCGTGCATTTACTATGCCTTATGTTGAAAAGCAGAAGTCTACTTCTGTATTTCAAGGGGACAAATATCTAACACTTATGTCTGTGGAAATTAAATAAGGTGAGTCAAATGGAACTAATTGAATGGCTTTTTTTTGTTTGTTTATTTCAAGGTAATTTGTTACAGTTGTAAAAGTTCAACATTACTTAGGTGTTCTATGTATATAAAACAGCTTAACAGGCCTCCTGAAGTAACTTTGTTGTTGTAAAGTCAAGAGTTAATTAGAAAAAACAGGTATCATTCATTTGTGGTACTTTTTGTACAATGTAAAGAGAAGGTGTGAGTAGAAAGTTCAAAACCTTTGATCAAACAAGTTAATGTAAAGAAAGATCTTCTTTGCTCAAATTGACTACATAAACAAACCTCACATTACCTTGAATCTAAATGAATAACTGATAGTTGTAAAGAATGTCTCTGCCAGATAGGATTTTTTAGCTGACATTCAAAATTTAAATCACTGATAGCTGTATTTGAATTTTATTTTAATAACATTACCCTGTCATAAAATCAAAAATTGAATATCAGTTTTACATTAAGGTAATTTTTTAATATAATTATTGTGTCTCCTTGTGTAAGTGAAGATACATTGATATTTTCCCTTATAATAATTATGTCACATTGAACAACAAAAGCAATTTACCCTATTAATACCTTCTTCTTTAACAAAGATAGAACCTCATCGTAATATGAGCCATTGTTACTTGCTACTTTTCTTTGCACCCTACATTAAAATGCTTCTCATAGCCAGACCGAGTCTTTGATGTGGGCAAGTAGGCAAGCACTGTTTGATTGCAACCCGATTGCAACCCAGTCACCCAAAACAAATTTTAATGCAGGGTGTAAATGGGTTATATGTGACTGCATCAGCTCATACTACCCATTATGTCCCTCAGATGTTCTTACAGAATCATATTTCTGTTAGAAAAAACTGAAAAAAACAAAACACAAAAAAACCCCTAAACCCTTATAGTACCAGAATATTATCATTAGTCTCTAAAGATACATCTAACATTACTAAGATATTATCAAGAACATGTTTCTATCAAGCTGAAATGTTTATATAAAGCATTTCAGCTGCATATAAGCAGACATAAAGGTCCTGTCTCACCTTTCTCTACCTAACAGTTAATTTTCACTAAAACCAGTTTTGTGGCACGTTGAGGCCTTGAAAAGTCAGTTGTAAAATATATCTCAATACATCAGATAACTAATGAAAGGAATTCAATGCAGAATAAAGGATAAAGAATAAAATAATTCACAGGGGAAAAAAAGAAAGAGAACAAAAGACTTCCTTTTTGATGGCTCAATTTCAACAGTTATTGACCCAATGGAAGTTATAATTTAAATTCAGCTGAAGAAAATCAGTTAAGGTTTGTAAAGCAAAGGCAATTTACATCACATGTACAGCATTTTTGTCAAGTGTCACAGTGTGTGTGTGTGTGTGTGTGTGTGATAAGTAGCACTCACCAGGTCTGTCTTGGGCATGTCCTGGTAGTCAGATGAGTAGTATGTTGCTGTTTTCCCAAAGCCATTGTCACCAGCAGTCTTTGGTGGCTGAGCATGTTGTCTGTATGTAGCGCTCTTTGGAGTCCAGCAGAAGAGGTTGATGGACTCACGGACGCAGCGCTCAATGTCAATTTCTGTGAATAAAAAAGAAAGAGGGGGGAAATATGAAACTGTAACTTGCCATCGGTAGAGGACTTTGAGCAAAAATCCTAAACAGTGGAGTGGCCCTACTGTTCTGTATGCATTTGCTAATAGCCATATGTATCAAAATGCTCAATATTTACAAAAATGTTGGACATCTTCTATGTTTTTATAACTGGGTCCAAGACTTTTGTTTGCTGGTCACAGTTTATAGTCCAAAATAGCAACCTGAAATATGATGATGCAATTTCAGCTTTATTCTAGAAGAAAATAATAATAATTCAAAAAATCAACAATAAAAACACTCATGAACAGTAAAATCATGGTCAGGTGAATTTGACAGATGTGTTTTGCCTCTTTTGCTCTCCTCATGGGTGGTTTACCTGCATGAAATCAGAGTCTGCTCAAACCTGATAGGTAAACACTTGTCTGGCTTCAAACTGATTAGAAATGGACTACAGAAAAACAAGGAAACTGCCTCTGACACCATAATATTGTCTCATGCATATGCGAGTTTGCATTGCTCTCTATGTTCTGCATTCATATGTAAATATCAGTTTTTGGAGATTATTATTAAGACCTTTCACCTAAAGCAGTAAAAACAGGGTACTCTGCTAAGCTCTTAACTTTTAAATTACCATTGACATACAGACTACTTAGCTGCTGTATAAAATTATGAATCAATGAAAAAAACTATGGAATGATAAATGGATGTGAAGGCCTAAAAAGAAAAAAAAAGTGAGTCTTTCTTTTGATTCAGACATAAATCATAAGAGATTATTTAAAAGGTAGTGTAGGAGGTTTAGTTGCAGACGTGAGCAGCTTGACCTTGGCTTTTTGCTGCCATTATGGTCTTGAGTAGTCCTCCAGCAGTGTCAGTGGCTCTTGAAGATAATAACTGCCCATTGCTTAGCTGCTGTCCCTTATCTGAGCTCCTGCCCCAGCATGGGTTTTTTTAAAGTTTGTACTCTTCCCCTTGTTGACTCTCCAACAGCGTACAACCTTCTCCTGCTTCTCGTGTTGAGAATAGAGAGGATTAGGGAACAGGGACTCGTTGGATTAGTTGAGGATTTGGGTAAATTAGGAATTATTTCCTTCACACTCTTTCACACTGACAGCCTCTCTCTTTCACTCCCCTTTTTCATGGATAATAAGCAAGTCTGGCTAATGAGTGCTCCTTGGTATGACCCCCACCTGGCCAAGGCACAAATGAAATTATATAGAAGATGTATCTTCACCCGTCGTCCTTTCCGCGGTGGCATCAAGGTTGGGGGCATGTCAGCTCTCAAGGGCTGAGACCTCACAGACTCAGTTACGAGGTTCATTCTGGTGAAAAACACACTGGTGGTCTGAAATTCCTCATCGACAGTCTCACAGGCAATTCAGGGAAACACATTTTCCCTCCCCAGGGCAACGAATGCTGCACACAATCACTCCTGCTGCTAAAAGAGGCAGGAATGAGGAAGAGGAGATTGATAGCCGTCCTAACAAGCTCTGGGCTCAGGTGGGAATTCCAATGCAGCCAGTCCCGTTTAGGAGCAAATTTTCACTTCAGTCCAACAAAATTACATTGCACTGATTATATGAAGGTGTTGATTGTGGGCTGTGATTTGCTGTCACAAATGGAATATTAGCATGATTCAATGAGAGCAGCTCAGGGGGGTGTAGAATTGGATTGTCGTGCAAATAAGATAGATCTGACAGTAATGGAGATGAGTGAATGTAGGGAATTGAAATATAGAGGAATTTATTGCATTATAATGTTCCAAACCTTGATATTATAACAAATCAGCAAGTAAAATTACTCACAATCATCAACTCATAGATTACAAAGTAAACTATTAGTGCTTGTGATGATTCTCATTCCTCCTTTTTCAGCAGCTCTTTTATTCTAAACCACAGAGGGATTGATTATAGTAGTTAGCTGTGATAAAACAGACAATCTACTGAGGAAATAATACATGCTGTTCAGAGGATAATCCAATGGTTGCTTGTTAGCTTTTATGAAACTTAGATGGAGGGTGTGCTTTGATTGTACATGGCTTTAAGGCACATGTTTCATTTTTGGAGGAAAACACCAATTTTGCCCTTATCGTCAGTACTTGGCATTTTTCTCATTTTAAAGTAAAAAAAATGGTCGGAGTTTTGGTTTATTCATTAGCTCACACCAAGGTTTAGTTTACATGTACAGTATACAGTGGAATAAATATTTTCATCCTGACTGAAGTTTTTAAAATAATAAGTTTCACTGACCTACAACTGTGTTTGTTTGTAAACAAAATGTCAAAATGCACAGAAAAATCTATTGTTCATAAATATCTGTGTACATGGGGGCAAGGCTTCAAAGTTGGTCCTAATTAATCTAAGGTGAGACCATATTTGGTTTTAATTTAAATTTTAGGTGCAAAAGCTTTTTATCCCTTTCTTTATCTTAAATGTTATTCTTATCTTACAAAGGAGTTACTGGAGGTAGAAGACTTGTAGAGGTTTCTAAAGCATCTGGATATTTATCAGTCTGCACTTGGACTGTAATAGCTGAGCGCAGAAACACATGCTAATATTATGAGATATGTTAGAGATATAAACTTGAGATATATGCATGCAAACCACAATAGGTGCTTTAAAACAACCTAAACCTTGTTCTACTAAACTGTATTGAAGCTTGGCTTGTGAAAGAATTTTTCTGAACTCTTATTCCAATCTCCTCATTTCATGATCTGCAGGAAAAATGTTCATTTTACTAAAACTGGGACTTTACTGAAAACAAAGAACCCAAAAATGTGACTGCTTTTGTTGAACTTGAATTACGAGAAGAAAAAAACAAACAAACAAAAATGCTCTAGTTAATGCGTGCCTGATCCTTCATGTTGTGGCCAAATGATCCAGCTGCACATGGTGCACAGATGCATCACAAAGAAGTCGGCAGAGCAGCGGGTGTGTCAGAGCATTGCCTGAATCATTACCGCCGACTTGTGTACAAGCTGGGTCTTGTCTATTTTTTACCTTTGTTTGTTTGTTCAGCTTTGTTGTTCTTGTTAGCTTAGCTGTGATGTCTATTCCATTGTAAGTATTTTGAGAGCAATAAAAACGGAGCCCTTGTCTGTGTACACATACTTGGTCATTGAGGAAAGATATTTTTATTTTCCTTTGCGCAAGTAGTTCATCTCAGGATGCTACTCTGAGTGCGTATGTTTTCTTGCAATCAAATTGTAAAATAAGCAGCCTGTCATTATTTTGAATGGGTTGATTACACAGCAGAACCACTCAGTAAAACTACAAGATGACATTGTTAATTTAATACATGCTTCTGAAAGTCATAAAACACTCAGTGTCAGTCATTCTCAATTGAGAACTTCTGCTCCTTGCTGAGAATGAGCACAGGAAGCTGAAGAAAAACTGTCAGGTTCTGTCAAGGTTGCAATGTTTTTATAAAGTTTTCTTTTCTTTTTTTTTTTTTAAAGATTATTTTTTGGGCTTTTTGGCCTTTATTTGATAGGACAGAGTTGAAATGGGGAGATTGAGAGAGGGGGTGACATGCAGCAAATGGTCGGAGCCGGATTCGAACTCACGACCTCTGCGCAGAGGACGGAGCCTCGCATGTATATGGGCCGCGCCGCGCGCTACCGAGTGAGCTAAACGGTGGCCCTACAAAGTTTTCTTAAGCACAATTCCTGGAGTAAATCTAAGATTATTAAGAAACTCAGCCCTAACTCAATACTGTCAGACCATTATGTATAAATCCAAGTCAACTGTAAACGGTTTTAGCTTATTTTATTCATAGTATCCTTTTAAATGCTCTAGACCAGACTTTCAGATGAGTCCCAACATGGAAATGCAAACGGCATGCCAAATCTGTCACGTAGTTCTAACTCCTAAACTTCTGTATCGGTGTTCTACTCTCCCATCTGCTCATGTTCTCTGGATATCCCTGTGTGCAAGGCTGCCTTGAGCCCTTTCAACTGCTTGTGGTTGTTTTTCTCAGAGGTAAATGTTTATAACTAGAGCTCATCAGTTCTCTGCCCAGCTCTGTTCACTGAGACAGATGCTAATGTCCCGTGAAGGCAAATGCCGCTGCATCATCAGTAAACACACGGTTTCTGTCAGCCGGAAAGCCTCTCTGGTCCATTGTGAATCAATGAAGTCTCCAAACAAGAGAAAGTTATTGATCACCCAAGGCTGCAAGACTAAGCAAATGGGAATCATGGACTGAGATTAATTGCTAACAAATGGCAGGTTGAGATTTATTGCTGGCCTGTGGGCAAAATATTGCAGCAAAAGTCTTACCTGGTTTACATTAAATTTTATTTCATTCTGATTTTCTGATTTTGATATCAGTGGGGTGTGTGTAAAATAATGATGAAAATATGTTTTGAGTTCGTCATACCACAGAGAGATGTGTTATTACTCACCCAGCCAAATTTGAATGGCTAAAAACATCACCAAGTATGTAAAATAAGCTTTAAAATCATGTAAAAAAAAAAGTTTTTTCTGCTCTGAAATGCTACAGTCGTGTCTGCTGAAGCACCAGAGATCACATTTAATCAATGGTGGGCACGGTCCCTCGTGCCAGCAGCAGTTTGTTTGTGAACCCCAACTCTCTCCAGTGAAAGTTCTGCTCCGTAAAATTCTTTGGCATGAAGTTGTCACTGCAGAGGCGAGTGTTGGTGGTGACAAAACAAAACCACTGACAAAAGTAGCTCTTTTTGAACTCATTCTTTCTTGGAAATATGATTAAGCTGATCGGGCTGGTCTTTAAGTTCAAGCAACGAGGAAAGATGCATGCACTAAGGAGCAGGTGGAGTTATGTGAGTAGGGCCACAGTGCCTCACTGAGACTAGTTAAGAACCAACAAAATTACTTATAAACACTAAAATGGTGTAAAACAGTTTAATGCTCCTACTTCAAAATTCAATACAATATAGAAACGAGTCTTTCAACAATTAGTTTCCAACATTAATAATATATTTTGAAACAAATTCTGAATTTCCTTTACACAATCTTTAATACTTAAGTAACACAGATGTAGAGGAAATGGAGGTGTATATTGACTTACAGTAGACATTACTCAACTGACATAGTGACAGTTTGTGGAACCAGCGGTTGAACATGACCTTCTACTCTATGTTGCTTCCTTAAAATCTGCTCCTCTCCTCTTCAAAGGAATATTGGCAGCTATAGACTTCACAGTGTTATGTGTAATAGGCTTGTCACTGAGAATTATTGTCACTGGCCCCATTTACTGCCTAGACGGAGGAAAAGAGAGTGTGTGTGTCTGAATCATTTAAGATCCACTGTCCTGAGACGTTATCTTGACCGTTAACTTTTATTCTGACAGTTGCACACTAGAATAGAAAGAGAGCAGGGTTTTTTTTTTATTTCTTAACTAAATGTCAAGCCTACTTATACGTCTTTCAAAGTTCATCCATTTCTCCAATTCGTAGATCAGGTCAGAATGTATAGTGCAGAGTCCCAATTTCTTTTATTTTCTTTTTAACCAGCACCGGAGCCATCACCTTTAAATATAGACTTCAATCATGTACAGGATAAAATTATCAAATAATACAGAAACAGGTTTAGTTTAAACTACAAAACCTCAAAGAACTGTGTAATTATGAATCTGTAATTTAAGAAACAAATTAAAATCTGCGGTATCTTATATCCTCTAAGTTGAAAAAAAAATCTTATTCAAATACATTCTCTTTAATTTCTCTTTTCTAGTGTGCAGCAACAACAGCATTAAGTCTGTTTTTCTTCTTTTATAATGCCCAGCCAACTAAAAAAGGGTATGCTTTTCTTGCTTCCCACATGCCGTTCCTGTGGTTACAAGCATGTGGAGCATGTGGACTCCGCTCCGAAACAAATAAATGTGAGCCTCAGTTCAATGGGAACATCAATTCTGCTTGCCTGATGGCAGAAAGGAGCAGGTGCGGGCCACAAATCACAGGATATCTACCATAACTCAATGTGTTTGTGTGTGTGAGTTTGTGTGTGTGTGCGTATTGATGCAGAGCACATACGTAGAGTCTGACCTCCAAAACCATTTTTTTCAACAAATGCTGACAAGGTCTATTAGAAAAGGGTATGACTTATTTGTAGTTACTATGAGGAACTTCTAAATTGTCTCAATTTAACACTAATTTCTCTTTATGACCTTCTATAAGCAAATAAGACTATCTGCGAGAAGATTGGCTTTTTCTGTATGGTTATTCTTGACTCGAGTAATGCCTGCCACTAAGTCACATACTGAAAATTAAAATCACTTTTCATGGTGGAGTGCTCCATCTCACAGCCTGAGGAAAGAAGCTGCTCTGCAGACTGGTAGGAGAGAAGCAGATACTCTTGTATAGCGAGACAGCAGCGGAACAACTGGCTCATGATTAGCGTGACAAGATGAGAATTGGTGAAATTCAAGACAGTATAGAGTAGTGGGTGAGGGATGTGTGTGCTCACAGAAAGAGGCACACTGACTCTTTCTTATGTTAATAATGAAAAAAATACCTTATGTAGGGGGCTCCACTACAAATATTTTTACTGCCAAGTATTTACTTGTTGCTTCTGACATTGCTTAAAGCCTGGAAACAATCAGACATGTTCACTGGATAGCTATGACACTGGATTTCAAAGTGTTCAGTTGTCTTGCGTGTTTTCGTAAGGCTCTGGGTACTCTGTTTAGCTGATACTTTTAGTACAGACTGTCACTGCACCTACTCAGGAAGAGCCCTTTTTGTGTTAAGAGAGCTAACAGTGTCAGAGTAAAAAGAGCGTGCCAGTAGCAGCAACATACGTATGTTCAGCATGCAAAGCTATAACGTGGCTGTGTTCTAAAGTTAACTTATCGCCACCCATACTCGCTAAATATGAATAGTCATATTTTTTACAAAGAAAATGTTACTTTAACAATCCTAAACCCATGTCTCAGATACAATGCATTCCATTTAATAGACAGTACATCAAACAGTGGACCCGATCTTTGTATTAACACCCTTTGGTTTGTGGACTATCATTTTTCGAGGCCCGTAGTATGGCATTATAGTTGTCATTTTACTGTTTTTTTGGAGCCAGTACCATATTCCAACAGGAGGGTGGAGCTGGGGAGGTCATGCATTTCTCTAAATGATGTTGTGACACCAAGCAGACAGTGTCACTCCAAAACAGCTGCACCCTTTATAATGCAAACCCTAATTTACTGTTAACAAGAGAGCGGTAAACCTCACCCTCATGGACCGAAGATGTGTTGTGTACCAGGCTGCAAGCATCTTATTTTTGCTGTTACGTTGGGCATTTTAACATGGCTCTTTAATGGCAAATAATTTGTTTCTGAAGCCAGTCTCAAGTGTCTCCTTAAGAAAGTGCAAGGTTTTGGCTCTTCTCTGTTGGCTTCATTTTTTGCTTGGCTGTGTAATACACACTGAAGGTTACTGAAAGGTATATTCACCAAAAATATCAGCATTGAACTTGATTAGAGTGGTGACATTAAAGATAAAAAAATAGACTAAAGAATCTACAGACAGCATCACATGCTAACACTTAAAGTGCTGAGGTGCTGCTGAGTAACAAAGTAACAGGGCGACATTGTCACGAAAGTATTTTAGAACATTTCTGTGCCAACATTTGTTTAGTAACCTCTGACATTAAGTACAGCTAAGGAAGTAGAGAATGACGTTACTTTTGCAGGGATATGACAATAAACCAGGTCAAATTTTGAACTCAGGGTGGTGCTGATAGAAAAGTGTGAAGATCACCAAAGTCATTTGGCTTCTTCCTCTGGGAACCAAAGATGTCTGAACAGATTTTTATGGCAATCCATCCACGAGCTGTTGGGATATTACAGTCTGGATCATTGCAGGGGAGCATCCATCGGGTAGACCGACACTGTCATCTCTAGGGCCGTTCTGTCAGCATGGCTGAAAAACAAACCTTGCACACTCCAGGCCAATAAGCCCACACAGTAGTGGGATCTCTACTGTTATTTAGCAGAGGTGATAAATATTGTGCTGAACCTCGTGGTTTTTGTTTGGATTTAACAGCCTGTTTCTAATAAGTTATAGAAAACTATCTTAAGTGTGGACCAGAACATGACTGGAAGCTGAAGTAAACAAGTCCTGTTTGAGGTCAGTCTGAAGCCCAGAATTCATTCCTAATATAGTTTAGAGAGAGTGCCAGATACTACGTACACTGTAGCTACCCAGGTATATACAAGCTGCAATAATGAGGACTGGCAGTGATATACAGAAACGAGCTGGCAGCGGTAGCCAATCTGAGGGAAAACATGCCAAAGAAGCCGACTGCAGCTCTAGGCCAACATTTTTTAACTTTATAAGGAGAACCAGCTCTCCTCCTGTCTCCCACCTCATCACATGAATGTGTTAGACTTGGGCAGTAAAACACAGTGAAGAATGGCAACACTGAACTTAGACAGAAAGGGAGGTTGCTTGCCTTAGTTTACAGACTGCTCCAGCCTTCTTTTTTGGACAAATCGTCTCCATCTCTGTTAGTTTTAAAAGCCCCAGTGTCATTCTTCTATTCAGTTAGAAAAACAAGAGGGCTAGAGAGCATGTTGAAATAGAGTTTAAACTTGAAACTCTTTAAGCTATCCAAATATGAGAGGTAGTTTCTGACATCACACGTTATGAATGCCGCTCTCGGATTTCGTGTCACAAATACTTTGCTTAAGTAATCGCTTTGTGTAACTGAGAGGGAGCAGTAGACAGGGCGCACACATTAAGAGACACTGTTATGAGTCTTCACTCTGGGTGGTACATGCAGTTGACAAAACATCAAAGTCCCCGGGGCAATATGTCAGTGTCTGCTTATACCACATTAAAAACCCCTCGGACTAGAAGAGAGCCTGTTAAAAGTACTTACAAAATACATGTAACCAACAGAGCAAAGCTAATAAGTATGCATTCCCATCAAGCTTGTGCTATTAGAATCAAGCCACTAAATTCCTCCTTGTCTTGTCGGCTCTCTTCCTCTCTTATTTAAAAGCAGAGGCAGAATTACTGCTCTTCCCAGTATTTCACTGAAACCTGCAGGGATTAACAACATTATTGGAGAGATAAAATAACGTCCATCCACACCCTTCCCACACCTCATTTTGCACTGCAATAAAAGTTATAGGTGGTGTTAGGAGAAGTTAAGAACTGTAATTTTTTTAATGTGTGTCATTACTTCCTTTAGTCTTTATTAGTGCACTTTTAAAAACACATTCCCATGTTAACCCTTGTGTTACGGCTGTGTGTGTCAACACCTTGGCTTTATTTATAAATGTCACTCTTCTTTTCTTGCATGCATAAGCCTGCATTTGTGGTTCAAATCACCACTTAATCTTTTAAGTCTGATGCACTTAAGTACCCAACAGCAACAAACTACTTGAACAATATTGTTGACTGGCTAAACCGTTCACACAGCCTAAAAGTTGGACTTAAGCTTTAAAAAAAGATTGTAAGTGGTGGGACTGCTAGAGAACCACAAGAATTGTGTTTGCTGTTGCATTCAATTCCCATGGTGCAGCAGGATAAAAGTTCAACAGATGCAGAGCTCAGCACAACTAGAAGAGAAGTATGTAGGTGTAGGAGTAGAGATGCCTGTTTTTAGGATATAATCAACTCAAAAATGTCTGCACACATTAGTTCCCAGGAACTGCCTCCTTAACATGCCATTTGCTGATTCACACGGACAATCTTCGAGCCAGGTTTAGAGGAGGCAGAAAAAAGGGCACCTCTGAGTGATTTATTTTACTTACTTATAACTGTGAAGGTACTAAGGTCTACCATGCTGAGGATAAATGATCAAAGACGCTGTTACATGACCAAGTCAGAGTATGTAATACACTGGACAGAGAGATCAAGTGAAGACACGGTATTTGTAAAGATTTTAACACCAGCTCATACACTCACCTGGTAGGTCAGAAAACAGCAGAATGCACTCATTGAAGCCATTGGCCAAAAGACGGTCCCTGAGCTGTTGCAGTATGGCCACGCCAATACAAAAGGGGAAAGAGGAGTTTCCCAGCAGTAGTGTGTCCCACAGGTGGAAGATCTTGTGTAGTGGAAACACATCTGTACGCAGAAAAACACAGAAAAAGGGGTGATTGTACAAAATGATTGAATCTTGAAATGGCAAAATGCTTGAAAAGACAAAATCCCTCGAGGGAGGCATAACAGGATCCTGCAGGACAACAGCATGCAATATTCACACAGCGAGTAATGGGGAATCAGTCAGAATATAATGAGTATGATTTGCATGTGCATAGCACATTTATTTATGGCTTTAAAATGGGAAGCTCACTAAGCAATACTGTGTATTGGCAAAGTTGCCTGGAGGGATATTTTGATGTGGGGGAGGCAGCTGGGAAAATATTTTAAGGTGGGTGTTGTTGTGGAAAAATGTCAGGACAAACATCAGGGGGCTGAGGAGCTTAAGAGGAAGGAACCTGCACAAATTGTGTCAAGCCAAATAAAAACCACATCCTAAAAGCACTTCCAACTGCAGTTAGTATATTAGTCATGTTATTTGCAGTATTTGAAAATTTAATGCTTCCTCTCTTTGAGATTTATGCTTGAGAACCACTGCTGTCCACCTGTTTTTATCATCCAAGAGTTTGTTACGGGGGTGCAAGGCAGTAGACATGTGTGTGAGCAGAGTGTGACTGTGGTGAGTCCGAGAGAGCGAGAGCGGTGAGAAAATATGAAGCATCTGCACCACATTAGCAGTCAGCTGAGCAGACTGCATGTGAGTGACAGGTAATGTTTGTGTGTGTCTGTGTGTGTCTGTGTGTGTGTGTGTCTGTGTGTGAATGGAAGATGACCCTCCAACCTTGTTTCATATTGGATTGGGGACATTAGCAGTCAGAGGGGCACATCTCCTGAATACTGGACTCACACACTGCCTGAGGGGGAGGATAAGGGGTAATAGGGTCACACCTCACACTCTCCACTCGAGAGGTGGCCTCCATGTGTGCTGATGTGTGTGTGTTTAACTTAAGAATCATAGGCATGGCTTGGTCTGAAAGAGTTGGCAGACTTAATGAAAATGAAATGCAAATATATCTCAAGGTTAAAAGATGTTATAAGTTACCATTATATTCTATTATAAAAGTTAACAGTTGTATTGTATGACGGTGCTGTGCCTCAGGCCCAAAGTTTGGTTGCATGTCATTTTATTTGTAAAAATTACATGACCTTTGCTATTTTAGAGCTTCACGGCTCTTAGTGGAAAGATGAAAGTACGATGCTGTCATCAGCCGACAAACCGCATGAGGAGAACCAGACAAAATAAAACCTTTATGTACCTCTGCTGCAGCACAGAAGGTAAAATGACTCAAACATGACACTAATTGGAATCAACAAACACATTTAGACTTCCACTATTAACAAAGCAAACCTGCAATTATTGCTGTAACACTTCTCTGTAAAAGTCACTGTTCAGAGCCTAGATACCAGAAACAGAAACAGCTGTCAAACTTAATCAGTGAGCACGGCCCTATCAGTGTCATTTTCTTTTCATTCAAAATTTCTATTGATGTTTTCCGAATAAATGTATGAATTTGAATGTCTGTCATCAAATTTTATGACGTATTCCACTTAAAAAAAGTGAACCTTGTATTACTCACACTAGCTTGATGGCATTTCCTGCCGGTAGGCAGTCAATTAAGAGAGACTAATTACAGAGCAGGCAGCAGGTTCAGTCATTTACAAGCAAGGATAGGTGGGGGTCACTGCACTTTGAAAAAGAAAACTGAATAAAGAATGTAACTCCATGGACTCAGGAGCATTTTTAAAATAAATATAATTTGTTTGCAAATGATTTCATTCTGGTTTTATTTTTACACAGTGAGCATCACAACTATTTTGCTGGTTGCAAAAATTAATCCAGCCTTCAGCAAATTTGGTTTGCAATACAGTGAACCCTCGTTTATCGCGGGGGCTACGTTCCAAAAGGAACCGCAAAGTAGTCAGCTTTTTTTTTTACAATCATTATATATGATTTAAGGCTGTAAAACCCCTCACCACACACTTTATACACTTTTCTCAGACAGACATGAACATTTTCTCACATTTCTCTCTTGTTTAAACACTCTCAAAGTTCAAACCTCAGGACGCAGAACACAATGCACGTTCATACGCTGTAAAAAATAGCATGCAAAATTGATCTACACAAATCCGCGAAACAGCGAAGCCGCGAAAGGTGAACCGCGTTATAGCGAGGGTTCACTGTATCCCAAAAATGTAGAAAACAACATTTAAGATTATGGTTTAACTTTTGTTTCATTCCCTGTGCTTAGTGGGGGATGGCAGAACATTTTGAGCACTATTAAATACACTTAAATTCACATTAAAATTAAACTCTTAAAAAGTCCTAATATATTGAACACGTTTCACAACACAAGCTTGTAAGTCTCAACAGAACATTACAAGCTTTACATAAGTAATGTCCGCTGCAGGTCTATCGTGATGTGCTTTTTGCTTAAATAGAGACTGGCACTGAACATGTTAACATAATTTAACAGTGTACAGCTCTGCAAAAAGCTCCTAATGAGCAACTTCAGTTATTTATTTTTAAAAAATTAAATATTAAGAAAAAAAGGTAGTGGTAGTATTAATAGCATTTATCATGGCCCCTGCATCCACAGGTGCTTCTAATTTGCATTAAAAGATGAAAAGATTAAGAGGCAGGATGTGGTGTACAAAATCCAATTTAGTGAGGTCAAGATGGTAGAGATAATTATAAGTCTTTAATAAAAACTTTAATAAAATTATGCATACCATGTTGTAAAAATGCACCATAACCCCCCTAGGGCTCTTTTGAGGATGGTGAGCTTGCCCATAAGTGCATTTTTTAAATGTATTAAATCCATATCTATTAAAGTTGTTTTATTTTTACCAGCCTGGAACAAAGAATCTGAGATAGATTAAGTCTTTCACATCCTGCAAATGGATCAAAACAAACAGGTTTCCTTTTTTTATGCCTTCAAAAATCTTCTCATAAATGGCTGGTTAGTATAAATTAATTTGTGTTTTTTTATCCAAGCACCTTAAAATTGTAATTTAAGTTCATGTCTCATTTAAATGCAATCATTTACTTTTCTCACCTGGTTTAAAAGGTTCTTACAACCTCATTTACACAAAGTTTGGTTGCTCTGTAACACAACATGAATAGAACAGAATGTAAAAATTATTATTTTTTTGCTTTCTGCCACATAGTTAACTTGTGATATTAAGTATAAGTATAAAAAAGTTCACTGTACAAGATTTAGTGGCATCTAATATTGAGGTTGTAGATCACAACCAAATGAACACATTTCTAAGCTCACCGTCTCTTTCTATGCCTGCAGGAGAGCCTGTAGTAGATGTGAAACCCTTGAAAAAAAATCCTCTGTAGAGACAGTATTTAATTTGTCCTTTCAAGGCTACTGTAAAAACATGTCCGTGCAACATGATTGACTCATTGGATGAAAACCCCCTCCTTCTCTAATTATGAAAGGCAGGTGACAGTGTTGCGATTGGCCCACTTATTCACAAGCAAGATTGAGGTGAGGTTCGCCATTGCGAAACACATGATTATAGGAAGGACATCAATACATAAGCTCAGGGACACTTTGTTAAATTGTGTAGGTAAACACACTTTGCACATGACTGCATTCTGATTTTTTTTTTTATTAAGTTTGTTGTTGCAGAGTCTTGGTCAGCCAAGAGCTGAATCTGAAACATGAAATTAGTATATACATATATATATTCGTATATACATATATATATTCGTATATGCATATATATATTCGGATAAAAGATACAAAATGTAGATAAAGAAAGACGCTGATGACACGCTGAAGTAGTGTAGGACGGAGTAGTTGTGTACTTTCCCTTATGGGCTGAAATTAATTAGCAGCTGGAATAAAGGTCACCAAGAGAAAAAGCACAGAAAAGCTCCAAAGTGGAGCCACTGACCTTTTCTCTCTTTTATCGATACTCTTATTGAAGCAGACTCAAAATGCTCTGAAAAAGTTTTGCATTGTGCACAGTGCCACTTCAAATCATCACAGTGAGGACAAAGAAAAGCTACTTACGTGTAAACATAGTCAGGAACCATGGAATAGCATAAAGCTGTGTGATAAGGAAAAAAACACTTATTATTAGCACATTTATGACACAAAACAATAATTCATGTGTGATATTCAGTATGTCGACATGAATTTGTAAGAGCTCAAATGAAATGAATGAGCTGCTTCTTTATAGATGAGATTTCTGCCTAAAAGAAAAGCAGCACACATGGCTGCACATCTCTGCGGCCTCTGAGGAACAGAACTGGCAATAAAAGAGCAAACCGCTGAGTTTGGTTATTAGTCAACGGGGAGAAAACTAACAATGAATCTCATTATACCAATTTTCTCATGCAACCTTCTTTTCTCTCTTACTCCACTCTCCATTCCACACTTTCCCAGGAGGAAATGTGTAAAATTTAAATTAAAGACACACACACTCACATACACACACACTCGTATACTAATGCACACTTACACACACCATTTACCAACTGTTACAACACCTGCCATTTGCTTGCCATCGTCACAGGGGCTCTGCAATATTCAGTGGCAAAAGGGTTTGGAGCAGAGAGTGCCGGACTACTGGAGCTTATCTCAGCCAGTTAATTGATAGCTAATTGCGGGGGAGCTGGTGACTGTTCAGTGGACCTCTTCTGTGCCTAGGAGTGGTGAACCTGAGAGAGAGCCACTGCACTCCAAGTCTCAGCCTCAATTTCAACTGCTGGGCAGCAGAACTGCGAGTCCAGCCAGATTGGATTAGTGTAGGTGTAAACGGTAAACCCAGGAGGGGAGATGTGGCCAAATTGAGAATGGCCTGAATTAAACCACTGGCCACATGCAATGTGACTCTCTGTCTATTGCTCGAGGCAATGCTGGAAAAGAGTCCTTGAACACCCAAACATTCCCAAAGATTACTTGTGGTTTCTGCATGCTTGCATAAGACTTGTCTTTCTCTCAAAGACAAATTGCATTAAGCTAGCCATGTCTTGGTATGCATATATGGGAAAATCAAATCCATTTCACACTGCAGCGACATTTGGTCTCTTAGGGTCGATGGATTTATTGCCTCAGTAAAACAACAGTTCAGAGTGTTCTCTGAAGTTCACAGAGAAAAAAGGGGATTTATGGCCTGTAAAGTCTAATTACTGGGATTGACTTCTAGTACAAAAGCTGTATCAACAAAGCTCGTTCCAATATTATCTTGGCCTAACAATGAAAACATGCACATAATGTCTCCTTTGAAAGGCAAGTCGATACCGGCAGTTCTGTACATGCAGTAGAGCATTAAGACAGCACCATGAGAAAATGATGAACAACAACAATGGATGAGTAACACTGATAGAACCTCAATGTAACATCTGTTCAAGGTAATTGTTTTAAAACAATAACCTCAATACCTACAGGCAAAATTTGTATAAGCAGTGCCTCACCTAAATTATGACATTCATTCACTTAAATTATGACATTCAAAAGGCACAGTTTTGTGCTTCACTTGCACTGCTTTCGAACAGCAGCTGCAGCCTCAGACACTGCGAGGTGGAGGGGGACGCTTAAATCTCAAACTCCAATGATAAAGACTCCACTTTTCATCCAGTAATGTCCCAGAGGCCGGTCCACAGGTGACACACATTCATCAGCACACTAACTGAAACCCCAGAGAGATAGTCGAGACTTTAACCTTGTCACTGTCTGAGCAGAGCTGTGAAGAGGAAAGCGAAGGGCAGGAAGAGGTGGCACAGAGTAAGAGAAATAAGAAAAGCCTGGCAGAGGACAATCATTAAGTGTGCCTAGCAGACATTAGTCACTGTATAAATCATCACCAGTGGGCTATAGGGACAACTTGACCCTTGCCATGAATTCTAGAAAGGGGGATGTGGAAAAAATGTCAGTGACAATGATGGAAATGATGGTGGTGAGGAGTTAGGAACTGGATTTATCTCTAACTATCTTTGACTTCTCACTAAGCATGCAACAGAAGTCAATGCCTAGTACTGCTGTCTAATGTCGTCAATGTGTCAGGGCACTTGCACTCTTGGCAACTCACGTCTGGAATGAAGCCAATCTCATTTAGATGGTTGCTTAGCTCTGCATCGTGGAAGGCTATCATTTGGGAGAAGACAGTCAAATACTCTGAAACAAAGGCAAAAGAATGAAAAGGTTTATACAAGATAGATAGGTAGTGTAGCTTTAGTGCTAAAAAACCTGAAAGAAACTGTGTTCGATAAATACAAGACTTTACGGTCAACAGAAAGGACCCAAAACAAACACAAACAAACTATGTGGTACATCTACCACAGAGCATTGAGATCTCATGGTGGTCACGTTGCACGTTGACTGCTGTGGAACCTTTAAACTCACTTCTGCACATGGTAAATGTAAACATATGCAAAGTAATTCTGTGCAACCGCCATTCTTCACACCGTAAGTCAACAAAGGAGCTCTGACCGGACAGATAAACATAGCGAGCCATCTGGGGCATCTAACAGCGGAGAGACAGGATAATAGCCACATTCCCTACGGAGTTCAAAAGGTGCAGGGTGTTGCTGTTTATCAGTCACAGAAGAATTGCTTGTGACATTTCTCTGCAGGCACTTGTGGTTTCATTTGTTTCCCCTATCTCTAAATGATGTGGCTCAGCTGCAAACTCCATTAAGACAGACTGAAATTAGTTTTTGCAGCTTAGGAACAACATGGAGGCAAATTTTTTAATCAACACTGAGCTGGCTTCTCGGTGCTCTGTGCTGACCGATGTTAATTCATTTGTGAACTCAGCCTAATGTTTATTATTTATTATTGAACTTGCAGTGTTATTTAACTACATGTGCTTAAAAACTGTGTAGCTGAGGCAGAAACAGGCAAATGAGGCTGAGTGTGTAATTTATACCACAATCAGCAGAAACAAATAAGAAATAAGCTTTGAGATCACAAGGCTGCATTACTGTGAAAAACACAGCAGAGCAGTATAGTTTCTCATACAACAAGTGTTTTTTTTCTGTATATCTCACCTTGAATTACATGAGAGTTGTCCTTCAGGAAAAAGTTGTATAAGTATTTGGGGATAAAAGCAGACATGCAGGCATATGCCAGGGCTGTGGAGAGGATGACAGATGTGTGAAGGGAAGCCAAAAAGGACCAACGCAGTGTCATTAAATCACTTAAAAATTTGGTTAAGAGGTTGGAATTTAAATTCTTACCTTCATTATTGAAATTCAAGTAGAGGAATGGAGCACAAAGTGAATCCAAACCTAAAATATTTTACAAAAATTTATTGAATAGAGTCATACAGATGCAGCTGAGCACAAGGAGAAGAAAATGCAAGATGCTACATGAGCACCATCTAGAGTCTGGTCATGTTCGGTGCATTTAGGAACAGTGTAAATAAAGGAGAGCGAGCAGAGAACAAAAAAAAGGGATGAAACATAAGACAAACATTCAGTGAGAAGGTGCAAACAAATAAAGTAATTAATTAATGAACTATTAAAAACCACAGGAGATGTGACTGACCCTGCCAGTAGACCAGGTCGGGGTGAGAGACCACCCAGGCTTTCAAAACACGCCTGAACTTGATATGGCCCTGAGGTGATGACAGCAGCTCATCATACTGATGGCAGCGAGGGATGTCCACTTCGATCTGTTAACATAAAATAAATATAAAAATCATTCAAAATAATTAAATTCACTTCACTTTAAAAGCGGATTTGACATTTTGCTTCCCTCTGGTTTGAAACAGAAAGGTTACCTGTCTGTCAGTCGGTATGGGTGTATCTTTGTCAATGCTCTCATATTTGGCTTGAATGTCTCCCTTTGTTGAAAAAAAGAAGGAGAGATAAGTTTCATCTGATTAAAACAGGCCTTTTTGATTTGACAAAAGACCACTTCTTCTCCAGTACCTCTATGCCCAGCAGTGCTGCCCAGGCCAGGCCTCGAACAAGGGGGGGGACATCCACTCTGGCCTCTTTCCACACCAGGTTCTTCTTGTAAGGATAGGCCTGAAGACAAGTTAGTAAACAGGAAATAAATGACCTTACTTTAATTCAACTACTATTTAAAGAACTGCCTGTTAAAAATAATAATTAGACAAATTT
>JAQNCA010000024.1:1667925-1682070 GCA_029783725.1 Acanthurus tractus
TTTTTGTCTTTGTCTGTTTTTGATGTTTGTTTAGTTTTTTTGTTTGTTGTTTTTTTTTTTGGAGTGGGGGGGGGGTTAAAAATCTACTGCAAATATCAAGTGCCCTAAAGAACATTGTAAAGGTAGATTAACATCTAAATCAACTTTAACGACTTCAAATAAATTAAGAACAAAATTGCAGATGACTAGTCTATATATTACCAAAATTAAAACACAATAAAAACGCATAAGCAGCACTCCTTTTACGGCCAGTCCACATATTTACTAAGTGCAGCAATAAGTATTTGAACAGTAATTTTAACAGAATGTGATATATTTGTAATTTACGATCAGCCTTACATACAACGGACAGCGTTTTCCATCACATTAATGTAAGCCAGATTAAAAGCACAACACGGTGAAAATCACAACGTCGGCCTCAGTTTCAAATCCTTACACCCCTATTTCTTACATCTTACCATTTGTTGCTGTGAAAGACATATGAATTCATCCAAGAATTTGGCTTCTTGTTGAAGTTTACTTGGAACTTGTCAAGGCCATTTTGATTTTTTTTTGTGCACTAAAATGTTTGAGGATTTGCTGATTTATTGTCTCATTTTTATGAAAACTACCACATGTTTCTCTGGTTATTTCCCCACATGTCTTGTGGACAGAGGTCAAATTTTGTCATTGGGCAAGCAGACAAAATACATCAGTCGTGAAAGTCCCATTAGCACTTGGCTTATACCTACTGGGACACACATTATTAAAAACATTACAGATTATGATTGTGCTGTTAGACATGTGGCAATATGGCATCCACAGTACTTACTGATGTGTTTGCTAATAAAGCAGTTAAAACGGTGCCACTGCATTATATTATGACATGTTGTGCAAAGTTTGAGCCCTCTTTGCCGTGTCATGCAGTCAAACAGAAAAGCCCTGCAACACATTCCCACCTTTTGAGGAAATGTTAAATTTTTGTTGATTTAGAGAGGAGTTGACTCTGTGGTCATTTTATAGGCTGTAGTTTGTGGTGGAGTTGTACTGGAATACAAACCTAGTAACTCCAAACATTTATCTTTGCAGATGTTCAGAACAGTACTTTAGCATACCATCTCTTTATACATTACCAGTGTCACTTAAGTGGACTTAAAATAACATGGAGGAGGGTGTGAGCTTCATGCATAAACCTTTGCCTGCTTAAAAAAAAACTAAGGTAAAGATACTCCATCCATAAATAGATTTTTTTTTTTTTGCATGACAATAAGCTGTGTCTTTTTGTGCATTAGGTTTTTAGCTCGGTCCTTGTTCAGGATGTCAAGTTACAACCCTTTGGTAAGGCTGGAGCAGCGAGCGGCCGAGGCTGACCAAATCATTGAATACCTGAAACAACAAGTCCAGCTGCTAAAGGAAAAAGCCAGTAAGACACACTCTCATACACTAAGACACTTAAACATAGCCTTGCAACAAGTTTGTTTAGATTTATAATCCACCTTTATGAATTACGAAGTTAACAGATTTGTGGCGATGGGCTACGTTTAAAAACAAATAATCCTTATGCTATGTTCATGTACAATATATAGTGAGGAGTGATGTAATCTTTGGCTGAAGAGCTGCTTACATACATTATTCAAACTGTCATAACTCAAGGAGTGAAGTCCCTCAAGCACTACCAGCAGTTTTATGAAACTTGAAGGTTCAGTTATGGGAAAGTGTATCTGTCATCGCGCAGATAACTTCCTGAAGTATTTTTTAGGTTTACCTCATAAAAAGACCCGAACCCTACTCAACAGATTATATTTAACGTTCAGCATAGATTTGAAATTCAGATTGCCATTACTTTGATATAAATACAATAATAGAAAAATAAATGCTGTTTTTTTTTCATTTTCATTTTTGTTTTTTAACTCTGTTTTAATCAGGAAAGTTCTATCTTGAAGTGCTTCAACAAAATTGAATAATGAGCAAACAATTTCTTTTTCTCCTCTTTTGTGTAATTAATAAAATAATATGAAAAAATATTAATTATTCCAAAAGGACAAAATTTGTTCCAAGATTCTTTTATTTTGTTCAATCCGAAAACTAGATTAGTGGACAATTTCATGGCTCGATTATAATAGCCATCATATTTCAGTCATCAGTGTACTTTTAGTAGTTCAGAGGCAGTTTGTAAATGTCCTGTGGGAAAGTGAAATTTCATTCCAGTGCTGAGAGGTAAAAAGAATTTGCCTTGCCACAGTTGTCCAGGCCAATGTCAGAGAAGAGAAGAAACTGATGGTGGAGAATGCCAAATTGAAGAATGACATCGAGGAACTAAAAAAACAGCTGCTGGAAAAAGAGAAGAGAAGGGGAGGTATGTTGAGTTTGGTTCCCAGCAAAGATTTCCATCTCAGATTAAATATTTGTTTGTCTTTTGAAAAGACCTTGATGTTGTTATCCTTTATATCTAGTTATAGAAGCGGTTGTGTATGTGCCTGTCTTAGAGTCATTTGATGTCAGTTGTTGCTCATTAGAGCATTGTTGGGTTTGTAACATCAATGATAACATCTTGTGCATTCTCGCCTCAGCCTATTATAACCAGATCTTTTTTGTTTTTACTCTAAGACTGTAGTGCTGGATCCCCATTAAAGTGATGGGGACAACATGTCTGTCAGCTATTGTGCGGCTGATATACATTGACATTCATGACTCAGATCATTAACACACATTTAATGTTTTCCAGAAAGAAGCTGCTGAAACAAAGAGGGTAGAAATCAGAATTTTAAGATTTTTTAAAATGGCTCAATATGTTAGTTTGGGATGGTAAAATAATATGGTCAAACCTCCCCCAACACTATGTTCTTCTCAACATTGTATGAGATAATGATGTATACTTTTGGGGTTTCTTTTTGGTAGCTTCATGGTGGCATAAAATAGCTTAATCAAAACATGTATAAATATCAAGCACTTTGAAGGAATTTTAGTCTTCTCTGCTGATTTGTCGTTGTGATAAGAAAAACAAACTATAGAATGTGATCATGACAGAGAAAAAAAAATTGCAGCAGAGAAATAAGATGTGCCCTCTGAAGTTTAGTGCAAAAAAAGTTGCTCTAACAGAGTTTTAAAGTTTAAAATCTTTACTCTGCTAGACACAATGCTGGCTCCCTCAAATCATATTGTGCAAACCAGCATTGTTTGAACCCACTGGGCTTCCAGCTGTTGTAAATTTTTGAGTTCACACTTGATCCACAGATTATCAATTCATTAAGCTGAAATGGCAAACCTGATTGCAAATATTAGTCCAAACATCCTGCATCCATTGAACCAGCGATGGATTAATTTAGTACAATGTTTCAGTCCACTGCAACACTCTCCTTTAAGCTCTGGTTTAGTCTCCACCAGCTGTTAAGCTGCTAAATGCTTCAGTAAGTTGCCCAGCTGCTGCTAACTTTTTTTGCGGATCAGCTAAAGTAGTGAGCTGTAGGAGGCTAAAGATCTTAGCAGGTCCGGTGTGTGATGATTCTCTGGGGGTTCATCACTACAAGCAAACCCTTTAATATTACACTTTTTCGTCTAAGTCGGTGTTATATATAACAATATTGATAAGCATAATAAAATTCTGGAAATACATACATATAAGTATGTACATAAAGTAAGGCGCATCCACATTTATGTCATTTGGTATGTTTGATACGTGATATTGCCATAAAGTGTCTAGAAAGTTGTTTTTCCGCGTTTAAACTCTGTAGAGTGAGCTTAAAGGGATGTAAAGACTTTAAGAGGTTAGTGCTCGTAATTTCAAGGTAAACCGGAAAGATCCTGACCTCAGGTCCTAACATAGAATTACGGTAATTAAAAGCATTATGGTGGCGTGCCTGCAGACCGATGTTTGTCAGACGCAGGCACTAGATTTTGTAGGAATTCAAACATCAGGCGCCTTAAATGAGGGGTTATTTTTTTTCTGGAGAGTTTTTGTAGGACATTGTTCCCTGCTTTATGGCTCCAGTTCCTTGTTTTCATCCACTTGGACACGGTGTCATTTTCCCATCAAAACTGTTTGCATCAGGGGAGCAGTACTCCCACTGGGTGTGTACATAAAGCTCCCTCTGTATCATTTCATTGTATTATGTTGATGCAACGAGCTCTGCATGTGAAAAGGAGCAACTAAGAATCAGCGTACCTTTGTGTATTTGTAATGCAGATGATATCTTTCATGGCAGCGCTCCTGGGCTTCATGTCTTTTAATACTTTGACACAACATTTGGGAAACTGTGTAGAGAATATCACTCACCAGATACTTAAGTAAAATTCCCTCCAGATAGTAACTGCTTTTCACTTTTAAATCATTTGTCTGCACTGAGCTTTTTCCCTTTGTTGCTCTTAAAGTGCTGGATGTGGCCCTGCCATCATGTGACACCGCTGTTGTTTGCAATTCGAAGCCCACCCCTCCACAACCCTCTGGACCAGCACCCTCTGCCCCTCCTGCTGCTGCTGTTCAGAGCCCCCCACCCAAAGATGAGGGCAAAAAGAAGAAGCCAGAGAAAAAAGGTAACAGCTGAAGGAGAAACTATGGCACACTGATGGGTTTATTATGACTGCTTTGAAGTTTTTACATCCAATAAAAGCTGAAATTAAGACTGCTGAGATATGTCATATAGCAACATTTGTGCTGTGTATTTCATTTTCAGATTGTCAGCAGGACCATATTAAAGCCATTAAAGTGACACTTCGATCTTCATCACCATAATTCTTTTTATTATTCTTGTTTAAGATCCCTTTTTTCCATCATCAGTTGGAAAGATGCAGCATTCTCTTCGTCAGAAGTCGGTTGACCTTCTCTAAACATGTTTTTCCTTTTGAATTTTTAAAGTCAGATGATAATGGATGCTTGGTGGCTATATTCGCCCCTCAATGGGTCCAAGGGCTTTGGGCTTCAGTTGGAAGATGTATTGTGAAGCTTAATTTCTTTTTATTTATGGAGTTTTATGATTTACTAGCTTAATATGGGACTAGTTGTCCTTGTCTATTGTTCTCAGCGATTGAACTCAATTTGATAATGAAGTTTATGTAATTGTTTGTTGTGGTTGTGCATTATTCCAGGACCACATCATAAAGCAATTATGATTGTGTTACACTGTTTTACGTTCATGATAAGTTGAGAAAACCATACAGGAAAATCACTTGAATATTTTAGCTTTGTTTGAGCAAGATGCTCTCTGGAATAATTAGGAATGAATTATTAGCACTAGATGGGTTTATAGGGTTAGAGATTAGTAAGAGGAATAAACAAGCTTTAAGACTCTGGCTAATTCATTGGCCTAGTAGGTATTTCTTACCCTCAAATGTAGGGAGCTGAAAGATACTTCATCCTCTGAATAAGCTGTTGTACATATAATATTCTTTATTACTTCAGGTTTTAATATAACTGTGTTCTCACCTCATCCTAACAGCCAGCACTTGATAGTCTGCAGACGCGTATGTAACCTTAGTGTAATCCTGGTAATGTAACAATGCTGAGCTGTCACCACAGCGGAACATTGATTACACAGAGGAAAAATGTTGAATATCAAAGACAGAGGTTGGAATTTATATCCTTTGGAGCTGGTGCGCGCTCCGATGAATGATTAAAGACTGTGTGATCATTTGATCAGTCCAATCTATCGGAATGAATGTGTGTAAGAAAACCAGGCAAGTGAAAGATTCTCTGTCTCTTGTGAGGAAATGTCTGCTATTCTGCTATGTTGTTGAATCGTGTAGCTCTCACTTTCAGCCAAAGATAGGTATTAGTGTTGTCATTTAGTCTAGGTGTTTCTGGGAAATGGTGGGAAAAAAAGTGTTTATTTACTTATGGATCAGTTGAAACGCATGCCCCTGCGTGCAAGCCCCAGGCCTTTTTTTCGGGGGGGGCTTTGTTTTCATTTATGAGAGGAAATTAAATCAGATTCCAGACAGATGCCCAGTACTGTTTCAACTATAGTATGTTTTTTATTGCTTCCCTGGGCAGGAAAACATTTGGCTGAGAATATACTTAGTGCTTTTAAAAAAACATTTACTTAATAGGATTTACATTTGGCATAAGGGCATGAAAACTCTCACAGATGCCTCTTTTTAGCAAACTGACCCTTAACAAATGATGGACAGCTACTGTCTGAAAACAACTTCACCAAAATTCCATTACTTGACCCATTTTTTATATAATTTTGTCTGAGCAGCACAAATTAGGAAGGCTAAATATTGCAACAACTTTGTAATTTCCATGCAAATAAAGTAGATTGACAGTTTTTACCTTTCTTTTATGCCAGGAGGGGAGAAAGCAGAGAAGAAGCAGGCTGCACCGAGCCAAGAAGAAACCAAGGTGGACGTGTCTCGCCTGGACCTGCGTGTTGGACGTATAATCACAGCTGAGAAGCACCCAGATGCTGACAGTCTCTATGTGGAGCAGGTCGATGTAGGAGAGGCTTCACCCAGGACAGTGGTCAGTGGCCTGGTCAAGCACATACCTCTGGACCAGGTACAGTACAACTCAAACGTTCAGATGCTAGTCTCTTAAATACACCTTGCTAAAATTATCTACATAAAAAATCCTGCAAGCAATCTTACTTTTATGAAATTTAAACCAAAGTTTTAATAAAGTTGAGTGGGAATACGACATTTCTGGAAATATATGTAATGTTAAGATTTTATGTAATTTAACAGAGGTTGGGTTCAGGAACTGTGTAATAATGTGAACTGGCTACCTAACAAGTATCTCAAAGATTGTTTATAGAGATTTGCACACATTTACTGATTTAGCTTGTGTTTATGGGGTAAAAAAATGGTCATTGAATTTCTCATTAGGCTCTAGGTGGTTAAACTGAACACCAGTCATTAAACTGGCCTACTACAGTGTCTTATTATAAGTGCTGAAGAAGTAGACGTTTGGTTTCAACACTAGCTTTGTGAATACCTGCAGACACTCATTTAAGAGTTAATTTCAGTTTACACAAAAGCAGTCCTGTAAATGTACATGTCCATATATGTCATTCAAGGGTCACTATAAGGATTTATTTGTCCATTTAAAGTGATTTCTTGGGTAAACTCTGTGCTGATGGTTCTACTTAGAATGGTGTTTGTTTTGTATTATAATGATTGATGATTTTCATCTGGAAAAAGCTAACTGGTGTGTGGAAATTCGCCAGTTACCTTTCTGATTATTAGTATTTCTCTTCATGTTTGTAGTCCAGGGACACCGTATGCATCACATTTATGCATGCTACTGTATGTACATGGTGTATATCATTTAAATTGAACCACATGCCTGCTGGAATCATGTGTTACAAAAGCTGTCCGACTTTGGCAGACGGTTTTTGAAAAAACTGAGAAAAAAACACTTTAAAGTGACAAGTATTTCCATGCACACAGACAAATATTAGACTTAGATTCTTTAAACTGTTCCACAGTTGTAGTAATGGCAATTTGTGGCACAGCCTGCTGTCTGACCACAGTAACAAAGGCCAAACTGCTGCTGCCTTTTGTGTGTCTATATCGTTCCATTACTCACAGAGGCAATAAATCTACAATCAAGTTTACACTTTACTTTCTTGTTAACGCTCTTATATAGACCAGCCATTATCAATTTCTTTCTGTTAAGCAAGCAGAAGTGAAAGATCTGAGGAATGTATTATAGCTTTTATGGCAGTGCTCTAGGGTGTCTTTTATACAAGGATAAATAATAGGCGCCTTTCTAAAATATGAGTCTGAAGCAGGCTAATCATAAAATAACTGTTAGGACAAGTGTCTACATTGCACATAAAATATTACTCAAGTCAAACTGTTTATTTTGAAAATAATGTTACATTCTGTCCCTGACATGCCAAAATTGCCTGAAAAATGGGAACCACCACCATAACCCTGTCAGAGTAACATGGGTGACTGTAGATTTATGGAGCAAATTCTTAAGGGATGTGCCCTAAAACAAAGTGTGATTTTTCTTAGATCTGGCATACATTATCCGATGGAATGCTGGATTTCTCTTTTTCTTCACTTTTGTCAGATTTGCCTCTTGTTGTCTTTAAAACTTTGATCAGACACAGATCAGATCCCCGAGCTTGAGTTTAAACTTTTCTTGTTTGCTTCCTGTGGCTTATGAAACACAGTAATTTTAATAAATTGATTGGGATGGGAAATGCTTTTTACACTGAAATCTGAAAATCTCATTCTTGTACCAAACAGACAATATAATTTAAGTGGGGTTTTTTTCCACTTAAGTAAATTAGAGTTAATTAGTTTTTCTTGTTTCAGTGTCAAGAGAAAATTGGCTTTTAAAATGTGCTTTCTTCTTCCGTCCCCCATGCAGATGCAGAATCGCATGGCAGTCCTGATGTGTAACCTGAAGCCAGCCAAGATGAGAGGAGTGGTATCCCAGGCTATGGTCATGTGTGCCAGCTCACCAGACAAGGTGGAAATCCTTGACCCTCCGAGTGGAGCAGTGCCAGGGGACAGAATTTCTTTCCAGGGCTTCCCAGGTACCATGAACCTATTACTGTACCCTCAAAAACTGATTCATCAGTAGCGTGAAGACGAAATGTTAAAACCCTCTCTGACCAAACAGATAACCTGTGATATTTTTCACCAACCTCTAAGTGTCATTTAAAGAACACAAGTGTAAGACTTTCCAAATCCAGTTTCCACAACATTCCTGACTTGAAGCAATGAAGGGTGTTGTTAAACTCTCTCTCTGCCTGAAACAACATGGCAGTTTCCACATTTATTTCTCTTAAGACACAAGTCATGACGCAGTGTCAGACCCCACTCAAAGCTCCCATCAGCATACCCCCTTCGTTCTGTTTTGTGGTGGCCAAATGGTTCGTAACTGCTGATTGGACAGCGAAACTCACAGCTAGGCATGCAACCTACTCTGTTTTTTTACAGTCAGTCAGAAAGATATTTGTCTCTGCTATCCTGCCAGCTTTAAACCAATGTAAGTGAGTGTTGTGAGGAAAAACATGTGAACCCTTTTCCCTGTTAATTAACGCATTAACTTGACTCAAAGAATCAAGTTCCAAACATGATCTCTGATGAATGTGGCCAAAAATTAAAGACCGCCTCCAACAGGCTAGTATGGTTGTGATTTATCTCACTGAAGTTATCAAAACTAAATTATACTGGGAAGAACATGACTGATCTCATTACCCATCTATTCTATTGAAAAACAATAACTAACATGGGATTTTCCCATTCTAAAAAAAAAAAAAAAAAAAAATGAAGAGCAGGATTTGATGTAGTTGATTCTGTGGTCCAAGCATCCCCAGCCCAGCTGCATCAGTTGAGGTTTGATCCCTGCTGTATGTCCCAGCCACTCCAAAAGCTGTTTCATTCATGAGGAATCCCTTTGGCCAGAATCACTTTTATTGATATGACATTTAATCGTCATATTGAAACCATCCTCTGAAAACATGGTTCACCGGAGAACAGAAAGACTTGAGGATAGAGCAAAAGAAGGATTTATGGATGGTTTGTTGTGGTGTTGTTTGTATAAAACAAGACAGTAAAATTCAGAGTGCTTTTGGAAAACAAATAATGAAAAATAAGAGGTGAAGAAGTTTATTTTTTTCAAAGTTTCCCATATTTCTCCCAACAAAGGCGCCATAGTTGCAGAGTTGCTACGGGTGTGAGTACATGGTTGTAATTGCCCACATTTCCCCAACGAATGGGGCCCAGTACTTCTGCTTGAAGTTAAGAATATACGCAAGTTGCTCATCAAAACCTCCTTCACGCTTCTGATCAAAACTGATTGTTGCCACCCTTGGGTTGTAAACCAACAGAAATGGCTGCCTTGGGAAATGAAACACATTCTTGTCCTCATACCGTGAGATGGTCATTTAGGGCTTACTAGCTGTGATTTTTCACATATGCCATACAGCATCAAAAACAAAGGCATCATGAAATGAGAACCTCCCAGGATGAGTATTTTGATTCTTAGAATTTTGGATAGAAATCTTTTTTTACTTTATTTTATTTATTGTTTTATTTTCAAAAATGGCAAAGAACAACTTCCCACTTTAAAAAAAAACAGATGCTTAAATCACTTAAATTTTTTTTTGCATTCAGTTTGTTATACAGATGGTTCCAGTGTATGCTGAGTATATAAAACCCAGGCAGTGAAGTTAAACGTCACCTGTCACCTATGCGTCTAGCTTCGAGCATAAATATCAAAATGGCATTTTAGTAGGTTATCCAAGGACACCACATAACAAAAACTATAAAAAAAATAGTGCTGGATCCATAAATCCTGTGTGTGTGATGGATGAGCAGAGGAGAAAAACAGAGGAGTTTCTAATGTTTCAAGCCGATGTCTTGTCTGCAGGTGAACCAGACAAAGAGCTGAATCCCAAGAAGAAGGTGTGGGAGCAGGTTCAGCCAGACCTGCGCACAGACAACCAGTGTGTTGCAACCTACAAGGGATCTGCCTTTGAAGTTGCCGGCAAGGGAGTGTGCAAAGCCCAAACCATGAGCAACAGTGGAATCAAATAAAATAACAGGGCTGCTTGAAATAGCTCAGTGTTTACATGGCAATCATCTTCAGTGGCGATGATGGTGTTGAGAAACAGGATGGTGATCAATGGAAGAAAATGCTTTGAAGATGTTCAATAAAGGGATTTGAAAATTATACATGCTTTTAAAGTGTTTTCTAAGAATTTTGTCTGATGACAATCTGTTCTTTTTTGATTTCTAAAATACACAGCCTACAAAGTGAATTTAATCAAACAACTGCTCTTCCTTCAATCCACCAACTTAGTCTTGTCTCCTGAGTCGCATTAGCTTGATTGTGCTTTGATTTTGAGGTTATGACTGTAAAGGACTTATTGTGCTGGACTCCGGCGGCCACTATTGGTTTCCACTCCATCTAGTCTTGGGCATTTTAATTAGGAGGAGATGAAACAGGGATGTTATACTACAAAGCCTAACAAAAACAGATCAGGTTCTCAAGCTTTTTGCAGGGGCTATTTAGATGCTACTCAGGCCCAGCTTTACAATTTCCCACTGTCTGTCTCTCATTGTTGGCCCTGTGATGCCAATGTCATGTGCTTTATTTTATTGTCCTCCTTTAAAGAAAAAGTTTACCCACCTTCCAAGTATCAGACTACACAGAAGAAACAGACAGAGGGCTGTGCACCAGGGCCTCTAATGTTACATCAGCAGTAATTAAGGCCATCCACTCCACTAAAACATCTGTCATGGGTCAAAGCGCTCTACCATGCGCAACTTGTGCTAAGTGTTCAAGTCTTATTCTTTAACACCAGAAAATTTAGTGTATTTCCTTGTGCTCATGTTAAAATGAGGAAAAAATATATACTTTCAAGGAAAAAATCTAAACTTGCATGCCAGTAGTTTATTATTTTTAGTGTATGCTTTTAAAGAGAATTGCACATCAGACGGACTTGTGACTAACAAACTGTAGCATTCACATTTAACAGGCTGCACAAGGGGGAGCTGCACAGTTATTCTCAGAGTAGGTTGCTATCCCAAACACTACAACGCCTTTGCTACTAGTTAGCCAAATCAGAAAAAAAAATTAAAAATGGGACATTGTTGTACAAACTTTTATACGTTATAATAAATCCTCAAAATATTAAATATCCTTTATATTACTACATTGTCAAAATTTAAAACATTAACTCCTCCTATTAAGTTCAATGAAATAATGTGAAGTAAGTGCCAGGGATTCTTAAGAGCAACATATTTAAGTGATGTTGCAGTGGGTGGTTTGGGCACAGTGGCTTAGATGTGCTCAACCGGTAAGCTGGAGACATTACACACATAAATGCTGAGAAATAGAATAGTGACACAATCCGACAAGCTAACCCATGTTTGTACATATCCGGCCACCAGTGTGTGGTGCATTCACAAGAAATGACAGTAGGAGTATTTCAGCATACCTACATCTGTAGCTCCACCCTGAAGCTGTTGTTACTTTCGTTTCAAAACAGCAGCAAAGTAATATATTGGTTGGGTCTGGTTTGCTTCATGCTTCACATCAGAGACACTGCATCATAGCTCTTCTGATGTGGGCATAAACACACTTGTTGAAACACACAAATAGTCTCCAGCCAGTGCCTGAACACCTGCCTGATAGTCAATTAAACTGTGCGCTATGTGGTGGGTGTAAATGTTTAAATGAATAAATGAATTCATCTGTGCTTTGTAGAACCCCCGAACACCTCAAGTAAAAATAACTGTTTAGAAATCCTCAATGAGGAAAACCTCTTATTTTGGTTTCGATGACATAGACAGCTGTTGTAAGTGACCTCTGCTGAGGCGTATTCTCACCTAGACCGCAGTGTTCTTTCATGGTTTTCTGTGACCAAGAGGAGTGTTGCAACCTGAGAAAAAACTCACTCCAGGATATTTTGAGTCAGACATTTTGCAGACTATACATGCCTTAATTGAATTTTCAGCTGCGACTGGCGCACACCGTGTACAATCCCTGAAGTATCTGCTCATATGTCGTCCATATTTACTGCATATTATCAAAGTTTTCCTGATTAGTGCATAACACTAACCCTCGCTGTAATGTGAGGCAGTGATTGGGGCCATAATTACTGATTTTATGAATGGTTGTTTCCGCCACACATTGCTTATGTTGTGCGATGAGGCACGCATCCAAACATTGCTGTTGCACTACTCATGTCCAGCTGCATTTCCTATGCTCCAGACATTTCTGTAGGTTGGTTGTTAGTGCCAAAAACTTAAAACCAAAGACCTGTAGGTGTTGCAGCTTCATCATTCCCACCTCATTCTGTATCCTCCAGGTTATTATGTCCTCCTCATGACCTCAGTAAAGAAGTCTTCAAGCAGGCCGTCATGGAAGTAGACACAAAGAAATGCAACGCTTTCAGACATGACCTAATGTGAAAAACAGAATTTTGGAAAATCCGAAAACAACTCTTTTCTAATGAAGCTTAACTGACCCATCAGAAAACAGGATTTGGTGCGTTGGTAACTATGACTAACAGGCAAATTTAATATAATTTCTCTGTAAACGTCGGGGTTTCAGAGTTCCACAAGGGCTGACCCGCCGTGCAGTCAGGACATCATGAAACAGCAGGGGCCATGAGGAAAATATTTCTCATTTATGAAGCCAAGTAGTCAGTTTGCAGCAAGGCGTGAAAGTCAAGCTATGACAGGTCTTTATGAAGGAATGCTGACCTTTGGGATGAAAGTCATGATTTTGTATTGGGCAATAAGAGTTTCATTTCCATATTGCCAGATCTAATTTAGTGTGAATTAAGACATTGTGTGTTTTTTGATTACTTCAAGACCCTTTGGATGTGTGTAGAGTCCTGTCAAATTGATGAATGTGTTATTCCCTAACTTTATTTTTCAAAATGATGTATTAGCTGCCTGTCCTTCTCATTGTGTTTGTTGTGTAGCAATATAAATCGCCCGTTAAAGATGATTTGAACTGTAGGATCAACTGCTCAAGTGCTCTTCATGTAAATACGGCACCATAACAAAGAGACTCTTCCTGAGCAATAATTTTTTTTTTTGCCCGGTGGCCTCCACTTGACTTGATATTGTGTAATTTATCTCTATTAAGGGAATAAAGTGATCCCTTCTTTTTGGTCCTCACTCTAAGTATGTGTTGGTGATTTTTACCTTAAATGCAGGAACATGTTGCATTTTCCAACCTAACTGTCAGTAAGTCTGTACCAGGCAAAATAAGGATACATATAAACTTTATCTCCAATATACTTTCTTGTTCATTTCTGCACTTTTGTTCCAGGACTAACTGTACAATCGCCATATGGCAATAATTTGGCACTTTTAATGAATAAATTTGATTGATAGTAACATCACATCATTTATTAATTCCAAACCAAAAGTGTTAATTCACAGAGATGCTGTTTATAAATCGAAGAATTAGCAAATAAACTTTGCTTTGACAGACAGTGCAACATGATACCCTTACAGTCCTTGAATGCTCCATCATGGTGTCTAGTTCTTACATCATGGAAAATTTGTTAAATGTGACCAATCAGAATTTGGAGCAGTTCACCAATAAACAAACAACCCACAAATTAAAATAATCAACAGCGTTGTTTCAATAATAGCAGTAGATGGGCAGAAACATGTTTTGGATGGAAGAAAACTGCAGAGAGTGCTGAGGGAAAGACAAACCTCAATGGACAGATTTTGGCTATA
>JAQNCA010000024.1:1682523-1695880 GCA_029783725.1 Acanthurus tractus
TCTAAAGCGGAAGAAGGGCAGAGACATGTTTTGGGTGGAAAATCCTGTAGAGAGTACTGATGGAAAGACAAGCCTCCATGGACATATTTTGGCCGGAGTTGAAAGAGCAGCGTTTGCATGCTCCTCTGTGTGTGGTTTCATGCTTCGCCAGTGTTCACAATGAACAAAATTATCCAAGCTCCTTTTTCAGCTGGAGGAAATCTATTATCCATATTACAGGCCGAGCTGGACATTTTTAAATTCACTGCTAACATAAGAAGCCGGCGTCTCTGTATCTCGTCTGTGTGAAGTGAGTTTTCAGCTGGTAGCATCAGTGAACAAACTCCTGCATACTGTCTTCACTTGTCGCCTAATTGCAGCGACTTTTCTGTCACTTGGTCTTAATTCATCAGGGAACCACATGATGCACAGAATATTTGAATTCCTGAGGAGCAACACAGTTTGATATAATACTTAATTCCAAAGAAAACAGCTGTAGGCTATCTTCAGTCTGTGTCATGTTGTCTGACAGGTCCAGCATGAAGCAGGAAATCAATACCAGTCATTCTATAAACATGGCAAACAGATAAAAAGCAAGAGAGAAAAACTGTAAAACAGATTACCGTAACAGAACATAATGCATCAAAGTCGCTCGGTATAAAGATTCAGCTTTCATCCAAAAAAATGTTTTGCAATAAATTAAAAAATAAATAAAAACAAAAAGAGATATATAACCTAACATAAGAAAAACAGACAAAAATACATTTTAGGTTCATTCTTTAACATAAACAAGAGTTGACAATATTATTTCACCTTACTGTCTCTTCAGTAGATGCTCATTTTGCATGGTCTTCCTAATAAAGTTTGCTTAATAAAGACCATCAGATGTGCTTGAAAGCTCAAAAAGCCAGCAAGTGGACCTTTGAAACTGAGTTTTTTTTGTTATATATATATTTATCCCTCAAATGGTTGAGATTAAACTTAAAAGTTCCAAAACAATATTAGTTCAGCAAAAAAGCATGTGATATACATACATACCTACATACATATATAAATATATATATATGTATATATATATATATATATCACACGCAATTTTCTGTCCCTAGCTGATCTGTATAGTTCAGTCTCAATGATTTTCTTTGTATATATTTCCACTGTTACTCCTTCATCCTCATGTAACTTGTGAATATTTTCCAATAACTTTCATGCAGATTTGGTTACCAAATCTAAAAAACATTTCTGCTCGCTTATATTTAAAAATAACGTGCTGGCTATATGTTTATTCCATTGTAAAGTAGGCCCCTTTCACAGCAGATATTTTAACTCAGCCCCTTATTAGAAATGGCTCTGTTCTGTCTCCATAACTCATGACAGTGTGACAGCAAGCCAGCTCACACAAAAGCAGGACCCTGAAACTGAAGCAGCTAAATAGAATTCAGCCATCATTAATTGTATTATTTCCATCTGTGCTTTTCCCCACCATGACATGTCAAAATGTCTTCTGTCAAAAGAGGCATTTATTTGTGGTGACAAGCTGAATAATTAAAAACAAAGGGAACAAAATGGAACCAAAGGTCCTTTATCAGCAGATATGACTGCCTCAGCATAATGGAACGGGAACAAATGAACAGGAAAACTCGTTGTACCTTTGAGACACCTTGAGAGTTGCTGTGCTGGCCACAGGAGGGCAGAACCCCACCACTAAATTACCACCATCAGTGCACAAAGAATAGGCTTTGTGCGTTTCATTGAAGGGTTAAACATGCTTGATTGAGCTGACCTTTAGCATGGTGAATTGCCTTTTCTCCCTCTGTTGACATTCAAGCCAATTTGAAGTGGCGGAAGGAAAGTCCTTCTCATGCAGAATCATTCATTGCTGCAGTGATGTGTAAAAGGATGCAGAGGAGGAGGAAGTATTATATGACTGTATAATTATCCTTCCTAGCAAAACGCTTTGTTTGTGCATATCTGATCCATTTGCGATACTGATCCATACCAGGCTGATACATCTCGCCATCTTCTTCCTATCAACTCTCAAAGCGTTGAAAGGCCATATTGCAAACTAAAACTTAAGGTTCAAAAAAAAAAAATATCAGAACAGAACAAATAAGGATGTGGTTAGCGCCCCCCCTAATTGCTGGACCTGTTGCCAAAGAATAAAAAAGGAAAAAGCTGCTGAGACATGTGTTTTGAGTTGCAACCTTCACTCTTATAACCTCATTTGTTAGCTGATGGCTTAGGAACTGTAAAACTCAAAACATTTTGCAAGGGCTTTATTTGTCAGCACAGATCATAGATCAGCTTGGTAACTGATTCAGGGCTAAAAATAGAACACCTTACACAAAATACTGACCCAGGGCTGAAGTCTGAGGCAGCAACACTTTAAGTTCTTCCAGGGTCTGGGGTCTTGATGAGCCCATTTATCCTTCAGGCATGTAGAGACACTTCAGACATCGTAGAGGGTAAGACAATGACAGATAGAGTCTCCAGCGAGACTCAGGTGGATCTTTGCCCTCTCAGACAATTCTGGTTTGTCTTAATTTTCCTTGACACTTAATGAGTCAGTCTGAGTGTGCGTCTTTAGGCCCCTTGGACGGGGAGGAGGGAAGTTCCCAAGGGGAAACTTTTGAGGTGAGGACCGTGATTAGAATCAAACAAGGACACCACTGTCCCCTGCATCCACAGGTGAAACCCAAGATAACAAGGAAAGCAGAGGTGAATGGGAGCTTTTTGGACAAATTAAGGCTTGAAGTTGAGACCCTGTACTGTTTTGGTTATGGCTTCTTGCCTGTTAAAGGGCCTATTTATAACATAATGGCTGATTCGTACTCCACCAGTTAAGGTGATGGGTTCCCGGGTATGATGGCAGATGACAGTCTGAAGTGTAGGGTAAGGGTAATTTTATACCTAGTGAACTGGTGAACACAATAATTTGATTTACAGAGTGAGAGTTGGACAAGGAGCTCTTGTTTCACTGTGGTTGTTGTCTTATAATGTATTATTATTCAGAGAATGAGATCAGTTTACCTTCCCAAGCTCTGTCAGGGATTTTGTTTGAGGACAAAGTCCAACTCACATGAGAGCAGATGGAGTGTAGATGCAGTCAATTACCATATGCAGACAAGTGATATAGTGATATTAGTGAAAGCGCCATGTAATCCAGCTTTGTCTTGAATAACATGCGGTGCACTCAGCGCAGCAGCTGTTTTAGGTATAAACAACGCAGACAGGCATTATTGGTGCCCGCAGTCCGTACTGTAGTTGCCACATTGGATATAATGTTCCCATTTTAATGCCTGTTGATTTGGTTTATTTGCTCATGGCATTTGGGGGGAAAACCCCTCGTTCATGGACAGGAGGGGAAGTGCTGATGCATGGTTTTGACATCCTGGCACTGAATCACTAAATAACCACATATGAACACAATCAAACTGTAAACTAGACTGAGAGCGGGCTAACCTTTTACATCCTAGAAATATGCTGGCATGTTCAACAGACTTGATACAGCGAGGAGGATATGTTTTTATATTGTCATGCGAAAATGATAGATTTAATGACCCATATTGTTTTTTTATTATTGAAATTATAGCACCATTACTCTGCTCAGACGTGGAGCAGGTGATTCAATTTTTTAATGTTTCTGCTTTTCAGCTGCCAATGGATCAGCAGCTGTGACTAATGAGCTCTTTCAGAGTGTTCAGTAACGCAGCATCGGAGTCAGACAATGGAAATACTGAGTGTGATGACTTCAGTGTCTCCTAATAGCCAGACCAAAGGGCTGAAGTCCAGACCCCCAAAAAAACACACCTGAACCATGCTGCTGACTCACTGTTCTGTGTGTGTGTGTCTCCTGGTTACAAACGCCACTCAACAGCCAAGAGGGACACGGTGGGGCTCTGATGACACCCCCCGACTGGAAAAACACAAAGCCCAAGCTATGACTGTTTCTGTCAGATCTTTCGCTCAGTGGTGGAGCAACACTCTCTTTTTTAGGAATATTCTCATCACTTGCTTCCTTGTAGTCCTTTTATCACTAATAAAGATTTACAGTCACATCTGTTGTATGTTTCGTGCCATGAGGGTCTTGTTTTGTTTTTTTTTAAGCCACGTAATCATGCATAGGGGGATGGAAATTGGTCGGTCCAACGATTTCAGACCAGTTTATCTCAGCCATCATTTTATGGATTGCCATTAAATTCTGAGCAGATATTTATGTCGACCAGATGATGAATTCTCTTGAACATAGTGATCCCCTGATTTTTTCTCTAATGCCATTATGAGGTCAAAGTTTTTACTTATACAGTGATACATCCACTGCATGGATTGGTACGACATTTTGGATATAAGTTCACAATGGCTTTTGTAATCCTCTTACTCTTTCTCTGGTACCACCATGAGGTTGGCTTTTTGAGTTTTAGGTTATAATAAAAAACCTGACCAATAAAACAGACAGCAATTCTCTATGTACAGTGCTGATTAGAAAATGTTATCATAAACTAAGATAGAGAGCATGGATGGCATTATACATGGTAAACATCAGGATGTTAGCATCTTTGATGGTAAACATGTTAGTGTGATGATTTTAGCATTTAGCTCAGAGCACAACTGTGTTAAAGTACAGCCTCATAAAGCTGCCAGCAAGGCTGTAAACCCTTGATTCTGTGCAAAGAAGCCCACAAGTGGCATGCCAAACTACCACAGCACCTCAACCTCACAGTCTAAAGCGCAACCATGTAATTTAGGGTTCACCATGATAAATCTGAGGCTCTGAATCCAGCATAGTGACCCTCAGTTTAAAACCTGTCAGTCAGGTCTGCCTTATCATTTAGCAGTTGATTGAGAGATATGCTCTGTGTCACGTAGGAGTATAAAGCCGCCCCCTTCACTGATCTTATCTCACAGGAGGCCTCAGATTATGTTACAGGAGTAAACAAAAAAAAGTCACAGGGATAAATGGAGCTCATTCCTCCACATAATGACAAATGTTAAAAAATGTCCCCTGATAAATAGACTACTACTGGCTCCCTTTATTAGACGAGGATTCAAAGTGCTTTTAAAATTAATTTTGAACCAGTTACACTAGAGTTATTTCCTGCAGAGAGAAACAAATGACAGTTTTTATGGTTATTTACTGTCCTTCAGGGATTTCAAATGATCTTAATGATCTTTAGACCATAACTTGTGACACTATGAGGGAAATTATTCGTTCATGATGTAAGGCCTGTACATGTGTGAACAAGTGTTGGGGATTATGTCACTGGGGCAAAGCCAGGCACTAATAAAGTGAGCTGTCCGGTGTGCTGAATCCAAAAAGGAATATGACCCAGGAGATTAAATTGTACCAAATGCCATCATACAACTTTTATTAAGATTACAAAAAATAGTCACAGGACATTTTTATGCACAACTTTTCTAAGCTGACTGTTTTATTCATTTTGAGTTGTTTCAACTTAAAATATTTCAGAAATTCTTTTGATTGTATATAAAAACCATTATAACCCATTAAAGACAAGTTTATGGTAGCACATAGGTATAATATATATATGTGTATAATATATGTATATTTATGTATATGTGTGTGTTTGTGAGTTAGTGTGTGCTGTGTGTGTATAGGCCAGTTGCTAGTTGTGTGAGAAGAATAGATTGCATGGGAATCCTGCTTTTTTCTCATAGTGGAACACTGAAAGGATGTCCACTAAAGAATCACATCAGCCCGTCCCATGGAGACGCTTAGATAAACACACAGCTAAAATAGAGGGGGAGTCAGGTTGCACCATGAGGTATTGGTAAGAGAAAGGAGAAGCAAAAAGCATTGTGAAAGCATTGTGGTCGCTCTATTTTCTATCCCAGGTAATTTTTTTTCCCCCCTCTTTGCAGACCGGACACCCATAATTTCTCAAACAAACACAAAAAAACATCCTTCAAAGCCTCAAAACAAAAGCCTGGAGACCTGATATAATAATTGGAGTTGGGTGAGTGTAGTGGGTTTGTCTCAGGAGTCAGTCATGGCCTGGGGAGACAGCTGGACGGAGCAGGGAGGCTTTTGGATGGGGCCATGTGTATCAGTTGATGGTCAATGGGGTCATGACATGGAGAAAAAAAACCAATGAAAAGTTAGGGGTCACTTACAACAACTGTCATCACTTAGCATTAGCTATTTCACCTGAGGACTCAGTGGATGGGGAGACTGCCACTGACTGGGGCTTGAATCACTCTTTGAATCACTGAGCAGCTCTGCTTTGCACCATTTTACATCTGGGTTGCGTTTTTTTATTTGACTGCCAAGTTACTGCCACGCAGACTTTTGATTTACCCACAATTATCTATTGTTTTTTCGGAGTTGTTGAACAAGACAGAAAAGGGGAGCAAGAAGCAAAATGGTTTCGATGGGGCTCCACCTTATGCTGTATATTAATATAAAAGCTTTTTGAAAACACCCAAGCCCAAAGTGAAATTCCCCTTATGAATCACGCACCAGTATTTGGAAACCAGAGTCAGTCTCCCAATAACTTTGTCAAAGGGTTTTGGTGGGGCTGACATGACCATTTTATCCTTTGGAACCTCAAAACTATCCAGGCTGTCATTGGACATTTATTCCCTTTTCATCCTCCACCAGAGATGTTTAGAGTGTGAGTGAAATCATTTGGGAGACAAAAATAGAGAGCACCAATACAATCAAAGCAATAACTCCTAACGCAAATATACAAGTGTGTGATCACAGGGGTTTTTATGCAGATGTTATGATTCCCAATCAAGTAACGTGCAACAGTGAAACAACGAATGTGCTGAAGGTCAACACTCTGAAGGAAACAACTCTTTTGATATTTACCCTCATGCGATGACCATCGTGGAACAAACAATCAGCAAAGTGTTGTATGACATCAAGTGTTTTGGAACGGGGCAATTTTTGGCCCAGTAGAACATTTTCCAATAAACACAGACACCAACTTTAATTCCTGAGCTAACACCAATGATGTACTGCCTGTGGTACTGCATTATGGGTAAAAAGAAAATGTTGCAGTTGAAACACACAGTTGAGACACTGTGTACAATTGAAACAGAATGCGGTTGTTTGCTGGGTACTTTCTGACACAATCTCAAATGAAAAACAGAGTAAGGTTAATATATTAGATGTTTTACCACATTTACTCCATGATTTTTTTGAATATATGCCTATTCTGAATTTAATACAACCAACATGTTTCAAACAAGTTCAAATAGTGGGGAAGAAACGGCCTGGAGAGTGGTGTTATGAACCCAAAACACCTGTTTGGAACTTTCCAGGGGTAAACAGGTTCATTGGTAACAGGTGATAACAGTTTTATGATTTGGCCTCCTTGAAATACTCAGTCGTTCACAAACAACGATGAGGCAAAGTGCAACACTTTGCAAAACACATGACTGTATTAAATATATTACATCATGGGCTCAGGAACATTGTTTAAAACTGTTCTCAGTTTTAAATTTATTGCCTAGAACAGAAAAAATATTGCTTTCTGTTTGTAATATCTCAGCATCCCAAATTTCACCGGGTATGATTTACACAATCTTCTACAGTGTATTTTACATGGATTTTTTTATGTGACCCCGATACACAAATGAAAAAAAAAACAACCTTTGATTGGTTACTGATGAGCAATGATGACATTGAAGAGACCCCAAATATGCAGGCATTCTGACAGTCACCATGTAATTTGTCAGGCATGATTTTCTCTGGAGCAAACAAAGACTGCAACAAAAGCCAAGACATTTGTTGTACAGTGGAGCACGTTTGGCTGTACCAGACATGTTAACATGAGGGCTGACTTTTAATCCCCATCAGGCCTTTATCGGGACTCTGTGAAACAGATATCCAAACACATGTACAGTGTAGTCTTGCAACATCTGACTCCAGAGTAATCAAGTCCGTCAGGTATGCTGTGCCAAAGGAAAGAAAAGCAGTCATACTGCATGGTTATGCATGCCTAGAGTTACTGGAGGAAGCACCAAAGCTCATTAATAATAGGCAGAGAGCCGCGCATATTTGAAAAAAAAAAAAAAAAAAATTGTAACTTTTTATTTCCAAGCAAAACATTAAAGGGCTTCGTCATATGAATGTTGCAGGTCTCATTACTCATTTCAGTCCAATGCATTACCAAACATTGAATCTATGAATCACTTTAATGTCACATATGAGGAGTATAACTACTGATCCAGCAGATGTTCAGCTCTACTTGTGCATCCATTTATTTCAGAAAATCTGCTTCAGTTACCATAGATACTCAACATAGCGTACCATTAACATCAATAATCACCAAGTTTTTTTCTTTAATTTTAACATATTCTATAAAATATGTACTAAAATTGTTAATTTGTTATGACATCGTAGGACTGGTTTCTGATAAAAGATCCATTTACCTGCCAAGCACTACATTCCTGCACCAGAACACAGATCTCTTGCTTGGCTGTGCTGGATAAACAGATTGTGTTATTTCTGGTTCTGTACCACAGGGGTGTCAATAATACCTCTAAATGGACCTGTATTCATTTTGAAAATGAAAAAAAGAGCCATTAAAGAAGAGAGAAAAGGACCCAGCATGAGCTCAACAGTCATAATCAGCCCACCTAACATCCCTCAGTATTTCCAAAAGTGAAATCACAGGCAAGAGCATTCTTGAGTAATAAAAACCCTCAGGAGAAGAGACAGAGTAGCACTTAATTTCAGCTACTTGATTAAGAGCGCCATTGTGACCATGCACTGCAGCTGATTGAAGCAATATGTCACACTATAAATGAAGCCTAAATACTTCAAACAGACTCTCTATACCCAACCATTCAGACATATCAGGCGACTAACAGCCTATTGTGCTGAGTTCAAACACAGAGAGAAGCGTTTCAGATGAATATAAATCATTCCTCTGACAAGTGCCATGACCTCTGATGATACATGACGACACTCACTGTAATTCCAGACAGATAGAGAACAAAAGAATGCTTGCATACAGCACATAAGAAGAGCACCAAGAAGAGTAATGAAACATACAAAATGTCCTGAATCATAAATGCAGCTTAGTGCCTTTGGTACATTTGTATCTACAATACATGTCCTGCTATTAATCTTGTCTTCATATTACCTTTGATGTTTGAACTATTTTCTTTTCTTGGGTTTTATTGGCTGTTGAAAGTACAGCGGCAGTGATAAATAAAAACCAAATGTTACGTAATGTAACATGAAAATAGTAATCTGAACATTTTAGGTAAAGTTTTCCACAAGTGAGCTCGCCCACACAGGACCTCACTCCCTATCAGTTATGGTAAATAAATCTGGGTGGTAGCAGTTAATCAAGAAGCGAGCAGGTCGTCACCTCAACTGTCTGTGAGAAAAACCTCCCAGCGAGCCGCTGATAAATGATGGGTTGGCAGCCTGTTTTGTGGTTAGAGAGGGTATCCATATGTGTGCGTGTGTTTTGTGGTTTTGTGTGTGCGTTAAATTTGTGTGTGTGTGTGAGGGAAAGGAGGGAATTATGGCTGGCGGCTTCACGGTGTGCACATGGGCATTGCAGCAAAGGAAAATTAGGGGTAAATGTAAAGCTATGGGCGCAGTCAAAGGTTCTGTGTGTGTGTATGGATGCGTGTCTGCAGGTTTGAGAATGCATGTGTGTGCGCATATGTGTGTGTGTGCGTGTGTGTGCGTGTGTTGTCTATTCAAGTGGAGGGATGGGTGAGAGGGGGAGTTGTCTTTTTAAATGGCCTAAGAGAGGAAGGATGTCTCCAGCCTTGACTCTGGCGTCCCTTTGTTGTTCATGAAAACAAAACAAAAAGAGAGGAGGACAAGGGGAGAGAGGGAGAAAAAAAAGGGAAAAAAAGGAGCATGAGGGAGCGGAAGAGAGGAGGAGGGAGGGACAGAGGGAGGGAGAGGGGAAAAGCAAAAAGTCAGAGCCAGTCACTGAAAACAATGCAGTCTGCTCTGTGACAGAGACATGATGTCACATTAGTGGAGTCCCTGGTGTGGGGGTGGGAGGACAAGTTGGCTGGGTGGGGCCATACTCCTGTCCTCCCTCTCCCCATGTGCATCTCTATCACTCTCTCTCTCTCTGTCTTTTTTTCCTTGTAGTGAATGAATCTTGAGAAGTATAATGGGCCAGGCTTGCAGCTCCACTTCCGCACACCTGTCATTTGAAACAGTGAGATTTCCAGGTCGTTCATTCATGCCCTGGTCCCTGCTGAGTGCGCCGCTTAGAGAGAGTGAGGGAAGCCTGGTAAAGGATCGCCCTCAAGGGAGAGTGTGTAATTTTGTGTGTGTATGTGCGAATATGTGTTTGGATCATTGGAGGAGGCGGGATGATTGCAGGTGGAGGGAAAAAGGAGAGGAAGTGTATGATCAGTGAAAGAACACTATGGTATATATATCTGTTCACCTCTAAATGTTTCGGATTCTGCCATGCTTTAATAAATCAAAAGTGTACATTTGGTCATGTTTATTGGTTCACTTAAAAGCTGTTCAGAAGCTACGAAATCATCATTAAGTTTTTTTGTTTTTTTTAACTGACTTTCATTTAAATATTTTATGAAAACTTTAAAAAAAACTGTCAGAGTTAACTGGTCATTCTTTGATACAGCTGTTGCTTCATGTACTTCCAACATCCACACTACTCTGGTGTTTTAGATCCACTGAAACAGAGATTTTTCAAAATGCCAACTTTGGCGTTGCATTGCTCTTCTGGACGTGTGGTAACAGCGACTTGAAGAAATGATGAAGCAGACTTTTTGTTACTTCTCTCACAACGTGGCCCTCTCTGATTCATCACATTTCTGCTACTCTGGAAGAAATTAAATTAGTTCAGCCTGTGTGCGTCCATGAGTCTTGACTACCAGCAGGAATTTAACATATATGATGGATTACTGACATTCCAGACCTTGTTGTAGCTGTTGTGCATTTAAATTTCTGCCAATACCAGCAAGTTAATGCCCATTGTGCATGCATGGTCATGTGACTTGCATTCTTCAGGTGTGTTTATCTGGACAGAGATGTCTGATTCAAAGCTGAAACACTTGTCTGGATGAGAATCACTTTAAAAATGAGGCTCCATATGGCTTAGCCATTTTAGCAGTTCAGTTTGTATTTGGTGAATTGCTACTTGAACATATTAAGCCACCATCGTAACCTATGTTTCCTTTTTCACAGGCATGAAAGACATGAATTTCTACTTTGTCCCTCACTTTTTCATATTATTGGAACTATTAGCTTTCTGACTTTCCTCAGTCTGACAAAGATTGAACATTATAACATCCACGAGGTAATAATGAATGGATTGCATTATATTGTTGTGTGGTCTTGCACTTTCGGTGCTCCCTGTTCATGCTCTAACATTTCCTCCTTTATAAACACCCACAGCTTGCTGTTATTTTACAAGACACTTCCAGGCTTGATTAATGGCGCGGCACAAATTTAAATCGAATCCAAACACATTTACTGCATGTGCAGAAACACCTGACCGGCTGCTCATGTAAAAGAAAGAAGGATTTGCTGGCTGGAGTTCAGCTCCACTAATACATTCATTTAGCTGTAATACATGATCAGGCACAAGTGTGGATTTGAATCTCCCCAAGGTACATGAAGTATGCCTTTTTTAATAAATTTTGTCCGGCCAGGAACAGAGAAAGAGCAAAGGAACTTGTTGGAATCCAAGCCACCCATCAAGCAACCTTCAGTAAATGCAGTACAGCCTTGGCCGCTGTGGACAAGCTCTCCAGGAGGAATCCGAAACAATTTCTGTAACATTCAGCAACGATCTCATCTGCCCTTTTCAATTTGTGCAACAAAAATGACCTCAGGAAAGCTTCCATTATTGTGTTACAGTAAGGATTGAAAACTAATGTTAACTGCCTGTTCAATAAGAGATACATGGTGTGGGGGAGACTTTTAGCAAAGGCCAGGGTATCTCATGGTGTAAATAAATAGCCAGAATGAGCTTGCATGACTTTAGGACTTTGCATGTGTTTGTCTCATCGCCTTGATTGCTTACAGAGTCGGTTGGCTCCCGCTTGCTGCAGAGCTGTGGAGCTAAATCATAGTTGGTCGGGCTGCTTGGAATATTCCACTATCTGCACCATGGAGCAGTGGGAGGAAATCAAAGATTGATTGCTACAGGTTTAGAATAATAGAAAGACAGATGGACAGGGAACCAAGAGATCAAGGACAGAAGGACAGACAAATAGAGAAAGGATCTGTGGATCCTCCATGGGAAGGTTCCAGTAATTGTTGGAGTTTATTATCTAGCTAGAGGAAATTGTACCCTTTGCCACCCACAAGCACTCAATGGTAACTATCAAGTTAAACTGACAAAGTGAGACGTTGTGACAAAGCCTTCTTTTAGAGATGAGGGATGACAGTGAGATGGGGACGGGGTGGGGGTTAAAGCTTGTCCCCTAGGAGTAGGAGGGGCAGTGTCACCGTTTGGAGCTGTTGAAAGGAAAACAATGACGCCCGGTATCGAGTTTGCCTGTTTGACAAATGGATCTCCTGCTGTGATCGTGGCGAGTGCAAGAGCCCTATCTGTTAACAACAACAGAGGATGGAGATGCATACGGAGCATCTTATTAAACACAATCAAACGTGCAAACAAACTCTTTCCAGTGTATAAAGTCACCAAGGAAAACAAATTTCCTGCTGGTGTTTGTGTAACACTGCTCCTTGAGTTGTTAAAAAGTTCCTATATCAAAACCTCGACACAAAATCCAACAGGTGTCCCTCATTATACTTTGATATATCATGTGCAAAGTCACCTAATGAGGGACTGAGGACGTTAGTTTTACAGAGGTGCTACCACATAAACCAGCCACTTATCTATGGCAATGTTGATTTAGCAGCTAAACAACTCACCCTCAAGAAACAAAATCCTTTGTACTTCAAGGGGTCATGGCAAAATAAACACAAGCTGTGTTTGTTAGTCACAAACAAAGTCCTAAAAAAAGTGCAGACAAAATGAAAACACAGGCCTTTGTTGTCTGACATTAATATCTGCATTATACAAACATACCAAGTAAGCATAATTTGGGTAAATTGCCTTGTGCATCTGAACACACTCATCTTTATGACTGAATGACTGAATGTGTCCATTTGCAGCAAATGAACCTGAACTATTAAACTAGCTTATGCATGCTTGTCAGGACCTGATGTTCCAGCACGGCTACTGCAACTGAAAAAATCAGATGCACCTACTGAAAAAAAACTACAGATTTCAATGGAATTTTTTCTTTTTTTAATGCAAAGTCTTCCCACCAGGTCTGACCAAACTCCAAACGTCAGAGACATCAGCATAATTATTATTATTATTATTATTATTATTATTATTATTATTATTATTATTATTATTATTATTATTATTATTATTAT
>JAQNCA010000024.1:1696235-1729426 GCA_029783725.1 Acanthurus tractus
TGTGATGAGGTGTTCAATCCAGCACATTAGACCTCCCATTGTGCTTGCTTGAGTCTTTATTCTGCGGAAGTGATATGAAACACACGCAGGCACTACAGAGTGATTTAAGAAGGTCAACATCAACAAACTGTTTCTGAGCATGACTACAAGGCATCCCCCTCGCCACACACAGGCACACATTTTCATACTTAATACCTAAATTTGTTTTGACAAATCTGGCCACAAAGTCAGCATAGCTCTCACCTATGTAACTAAAAAACCAGCCTTTGAACTGTGAGGCTGCTATCCTCAACTTACTCTCGCCAATAAAACCACACACAAATCTTCGATCCAGGCCCTGTAAATCAGGGTGAGCGCTGATCAAAGCGGGGCTGTGAATCTTACATGGCATATCCTGCATTCCACACTAAACACATTCATATGCTGCGCTCAAGAGCATAGCATTTGTTTGTTGACCCCATATCTATTTCCAGCACTGAGCATTCATTTTATTTGAAGCTGAAGCCATCTGACCATTCCCACGAGCAGGATCTCCAAATAGCATGAAACTTCTTTTAGGCACAAACAGGAAGGCAGGTCCACTCTGTCAGAATTTTTGATACACTGTATGTTTTTTGGCTGGATCTTTTTTTAAACGATCGCTTTCTGAGAGTACAGTTCGGAGAGAGTTGCACGAAGCTGACCAACTGCTGTGGCATTGTTTAGCCAAATTCAAACATTTGTGGCATTTGTGCCCTATCTCATTCGCCTCTCAATTCACGGATGGAAGCATTTGCATCATAGACATAATTAGAGATCTACGCTTCACCTTCTCTATCCAGCACAAGAGCTTGCTGATGCCTTGCACACACTTAAGAGACAGCAAGCAGGCTAAATATCTGGTTGTGTTGGGGACGGGTCGGCCATGTAGCCAATGAGAGCAGACACGGGCAGTGGGAGGGGAAGATTCAAGAACGAGAGAGGAGAGAGCATCAGAGCTGACCCATATCTTTGTTTTTTTATTGGTATTATCACTGCAAGTTGGAGCACAAACAACTCTAATTCTTTCACCCTTTCATCTTGAAAAAAATCTGTGTATAGTATCACATCATTTTTTTGTGTCACTTCTCACATGTTTTTCGTGACACGCCGTAGTTTGGAGACCACACAGATTGGTCAGGGATGCTTCCTGGTGAATGATCTTGTCATGTGTGGTCTTCTGTCACTGATCAGTACAACCACCAAGACTTCAAGATTCCTGATCATGAGATACTAAGTTCTGTGGGGTGAACAGTACGGCAATCTGACGTTTTTTAAAAGTTTTGTGGTGTGACTGAGGCGGGAACCAGCGAATGGTTCACTGTCACGCTGTTAACCAAGAAAAAAATCACAAGCTACAAGAGGCATTAGTCAACTTATCTTTCAGGCAGCACGTCATTAGGTTAAGGCTTTATATTTTTGACAAAATGTTTATTATATTCTCTCATTTTTTTTAGGTTTACCTTAGAGATAACAAACAGATGACCTGTGAGTAGGAATAACAGTAGATTTAAGCCTGTTGTGTAATAGAACATCCATTTGTTCCACAAAAACAAACCACTAGTGTTTAATTAGCAGTGATTACTAACTTACAACAGACATCAAGCCAGGAAGGCGTTCAAGCAACAGTTTTTGTTGCACCTAAATCAAACTGACTTGGCATGTTTTTTGTTGTTGTTGTTGTTATTTTTTTCTGTTGTCTTACTCAACTTTGAGCGCTCAGCTCTGCACTTGCCAGGGTGGCCACTTTCCCATAATTACTCACTCATTGGATTGGCTTTGGTCCCCAGACTGTTTCCTGAAAAGAAAATCAATGTGTATACCACCAAAAGACAAGTTCCCTCTGGCGTTCTTATAAATTTTTAACACTTAGATAGTCTGGCAGAGGCAAATCCCGAAGAAGCCAAAACAGATGTTCCAAGATTGAAAAAGAGAGAAAAGAGTCATGAACCTGTAAAGGGTGTTGGATGGAGATCGGCCTCAAGCAGGTGTAAATGGGTTTGTTATGATGATGGATATGCTGCCATGAGGTGTAGTATCAGCCCAAAACAAACCCGTCTGGTCTCAGGTGCTGCTGGATTTTCGGTCCATCTAAAAGAAAAGAGGCACTTACATCACCTCAGTTTGGACCATTTAGAATTATGTACATTTATGAGGCTGTGTACATATTTTGATGCATACGTATGTACACAAAGGTCATCTATGGAGCTGCTATGCAGATGTGCGACCTTGGCAAAAAGACCATATGTTGTCCGATTCATAACTTTTGCATGAAGTTCTTGGATCTAATATTTGGATGTCCTGCTTAATGTCCATATGAACGGTCCATCTGAAACTTCTCAGGAGAAGTGCACGGACACGACTCTTTGGCAGCCCACCACACTGAGCTGATCTCTTGTTTTGGACTGTTTTCTATTCTTTCCCTCCTCCTCTGTATAAGTAAAGCTGTTTCCAAACTTTACATGGGTAAAAACAGAAATCAATAAATATAAATAAAAACAATACAGACAGAAAGGAAATTCCTGAGGTTTGGCATGTCAACCAGCATTTTTTTTCTCTCTCTCTCTACATCTCAGCCTTTTCTTTCCCTTCCTTGATGTTGACTGGTACTCATCATGTTCTTCCAGATAAACACAAGTAGCAAATTATTCAAATTAGAGTTTCTTAACACAAATGTAACTTCAGAGCAAAGCTGGAGTATATGAGGCTGAACACCACTTTCCTTTTAAGCAATAAAAGACGTCAGACAATTAGCATTTTAATGTGACTGTTTTCAAAACAACATGACCATAATAATAAAGCTTCAGAGATGTTAAATTGTGCGTGACCAAATTCCAAAATTATTCGCTAAGTCACGGGGAGCAGTCCGGAGAAATTCTGAGAACATGTGTCGAACACACCGACAACATCAACAGAACAGAACCCACAGAATGGACTTACATAGGGGGTTGAAAAATTCATTATCTTGCATCTAACCCAACATGACTCACCGTTATGGACTTGTTGGCAATACCAGCTGGTTTGCTTTAAAAATTTAAAGTCCCCTTCCACTCAGAACATCTGTTGCTTATTGTTACTTCACTTGAATATTTGACCCTCACTGTGCAGAATGATGTATGCGCAGAGTTTGACACTGGAAGACTCTTTCTTCATCCATCTGCTGAAGGGGAAAGTTTTCTCTGTGCCCTCTTCAAAGCGGAGTTTAACAAATGTACAAACAACCATAATTTGTGTTGTCACAGCTAGTAGGGGTGTGTTAAGGGGGTGGCCTTGAGTGGCAGCTGGCCACTCCTAAAATCAAATTGGCCAATCTGAATGCCAATCCATTATTCAGGATCAAGTAAAATTGGCTATCTGTCCTGTATGAAGCAGGACTTTGGTTCAGACAGAGTGTTGAACAGTATCTTTAAAATACGCACAATTTTTTCAGACTGTTGCTATTTTTTAGAGGAAAATTGTCTTTTTGAGAACTTGAAGAACAAAATGTAGAGGCTTTTTTTCTACATCATATTTGTATGGTGCCACTGTGGCAGGTATATTTTTTTGGTGATATTTTCTTTTTAAACAGAAATGTAAGAAATTTTATGATTCTTTAGTGTTACTGATGAAGGTAGATATAAAAAAATGGTTGTATTTATGCTACTCCTATTTCAGTCAGTGCCACACTTAGGCAAACCCAGTGTGTGAAAGTGTGATGTGGAAACTTGAAACCTCCTGTGCACATAAACTGTGAATGTAATTCGCCATGCAAGGAGGAGACTTCTTGCATCTGGAAGATGAACTCTTGAAAACAAAAACACCGTAATGTATATTTAGAATTTTTTTTACTTTGAAGGAGATTAAGGAGATGTGCTTTGAGTGCAGTGTTTTTAAAAAGTGAATAACATATCAGGCAAAATATTTTTAAAAAGGAATGTTTTGAACAGTTTAAAAGATGTCTGGAAGTGATCTTTGAAGTCTTTTTACATGAAATGTTTACATCATTCTGTCTACACCAGAAGATGCAATTATTTCTAAATATAAGACAAAAAACAATAACATGAAAGTGGTGGCCCATGAAGCAGCTGTGCCTCAGAAAACAACATTTCTGTCGCTGTTACCCAACTGTAATCAAGTGCTGGCACATACTGTTCTATACTTAGATGCAGAGAAATACAATAAGGAAGTGACTGCAGATGATAAGAGTTTGCATTGGCAGGGCAGGCGATCAATGACAGTCCTACAAACATGGATTTAGACAGCCAGGGTTTAACATGTCACATATCCAAAGGTATGAGCCCATCAATCTAGGGGGTGGAGCTTCAGTGAAATGAGGAGAAAGCCAGGTGTAGCCGCTTTTTAGTATTTGTTGTACTTTGATTTGATGCAACTTTTCAGCAACTTGTAATGTGTTAACTGATAATTTACAGCTGTTTTGTGCTTGTTTTAGTATTGATTTGATTGACTGAGTGTAGAAAAGTGTAGAAAAGACAAAGAGAATTAGTCATTAAAAAAAGATTTCTCTCACCCAGCCCTCAGTGAAAGCATCCAAGCACCACCAGCTGCTTTTTGCTGGTGACTCATAGATCAAACAGACCTGTGTTCATGTTGCAATGTGTGATAGACGAGGATAAACAAGTAGACGGAGCCATTGAACCAACATGTTGGTTAACAGAGAAAGAAAGAACGTCACAGAGGGAGCTGAATTGAACTGAATCTTAATTTTAGCACTGTAGGTAGAAGGAATGAAAGGTTTTGCTTACCAGTCATCTATAATCTGTCATGACATGACAATTCTCTATAATGCACATAGCATAGTGTCTCTCATGGTTACACACATTGCGGTATTTCCATTAAGGAGCACAACTGTTTAATAGTGGAGCAGAGATACTAAGAACTAACAAAAAGCAGTGGTTGACCAGGCAGGGGTCCAGGGTTTGAGAGCTGGCAGAGAGAATTAATCTATTTGGATAACCTCTGATGCAAATATTTTTTTTTTTTTTGGACTGTCTGCTGCTGCAAAGAGAAGTCATGGAAAATAATAACCGTGAACCTGGCTGCAATGAAAAAATGAAAAACTTTGCCAGTTGCAATGATTACTTCAATCAGAGCAGGCTGCAGATCGTAGATGGAGAAGATAAGCACATGAGAGTTCTCAAGGCTGAGACGTCATTCTGCATCTGACGTAACCTTGGCTAATTCTGTACTTTTATAATAAACCTCAGTAAATGTATGCTCTCTCTTGATGATTACAGTGAGGCTTGATCCAAGATGGCTTCTAGAAAAGCTTTAAAAGTGGATTTTTTTGGGTACTTTTTTCACTTTTAGCATTTTTTAGGAACAGTGTGTAGGATTTAGTGGAATCCAGTGGTGAGGTTGTACATCACGATCTACTTAATATCCCTTAGCTCTCCCTTCCCTTCCAAGCTTGTTGAAGAACCAAGGTCGGACACACACCTTGTGAGGAAGATCCAGAGTTTAGTTTGTCCATTCTTGGCTACTGTAGAAATATGGTGGTGCAACATTGCAACTCTGTTTAAGAAAACCTATTATACCTTTGTACATAAGAAGTATCACTCTAAAGGAACAACAAAACAACAGTATTTTTGTTCAGTTGGTTATACACTCATACATTCTGTTACAGTCCACGTGGCAAGCTCTGGTATAAACAGCATATGCAGTCAGTTCCTGGTATGATATGATTAAATTTGGTGGTTCTGGACATTGTCACTGGTTGTAGCTGTTTCACATAAAAATAGCTGGATTCTTCGATATTCAAAACAAACACAAAGGAATATTAAGATTTGTCAAAACAGACAACGCATCATGGCAAAATAATTTAGTAATGAAACACAGAGAGCCTCTACCCTGAGACGTTTCACTTAATCTCTCCACTGACTGACTCACACTCACTGCAACACTTCAGAGGAAATGTTTCTTAGTCTAAAAATGTTTCTTTCAAATTTTTACTTAAAAGTTACTTCTCAGGTGAAGTTGTGCATGAGAGCATATAATAAGCCTGGAAAATAGACTGTAAATAAGCTTATTGATACAATAAATTGGCCCCAGATGGGCATTGACCTCTTTTCATTTTTCAGGTGTTCTGGAGTTGTGTGCATTTCCGCCAATTATCCTCAGCTCAGATGTTTTATAGAAAACAGCATTTTGAGGCCCAAGAAAGAAAATTATCTACTGTGTTGTCAGAAAGTAAATATAACAGAAAAGTCCAAACTATAAAAACAAGCATAGCAGAACTTCATTCCTTTAAGCTAATGAACAATACCAGCACCTATATAGAAAAGTAGTACAAGTATTTTTAATGTGTCAAACTTAATAAACTATTCAGTAAACCTTTTTCATTTAAAGAATATTGGATGGACAACTTTAAGTTGTAATGAAGTTCTGTTGTCTGGATCCCAGCACTTCTTACAACAGTATGAAATACAATTGATGTGATTTAACTGAACGTGAGCTTACTTTATTAGCACAACATGCAAAGTAGGATGCATTTAATTGCAGTAAGACAGTTAAAAAGTTATTTTACTTTTCACGTCTTTTACCACTTTCTGCCGAACAATATGACCGCTGTAATTCCCCTATAAAAGCAGGGCAAAAGTACTTTGGATCCCATGCAGGCTCAATAAAATTTGAGAATGACCAACAGACTCTGTGGCAGAAGAGTAAAATGCCATCAACTGTCCAGACGCATGTTTCAGTCCCACTTTCTTCACATGTTAAAGAATTTTTCCTCAATGCTGTCTATAAGACTGGCTTTACTCAGAATGAGAACTTGTTTTCTTATTAAAGACTGATTAAAGCACAAGACAACTCAAAGCCAACTCTGTGCTATAATCATCATAAAACTTACAGCCGTCACCATTTGATCAGCTTACAGTGAGTGTAAGTTTGACCCAAGACATCCCACACAGATGCAGACGTACATGTGATAAAGTCATGAAGCCTGCTAGCTTGAGAAGACTTTCCCTCTCTGCCACAGTGAATGATATGAGCCATAGAAACCCAAATTACATTTATGATTCACACTGTGCCAACACGGGCACAAAATCAAAGCCTTCCACTGAATCATTTAGCATATTTATTTAGCTGGCAACCTCATGGGCAGTCAAACCTGTCTGTGTAAACTCCTTCATTTGTATTTTCTGCTGACACACGCTGGAAAGTGCAGAGCCAGTGACAGTCACTCTCTCATTAGCAGGTTTTTGGTGGAGACTCCAGAGCCTGTGGGTGGCCTGGAGCTGGAGAAAAGCACTTTCTGTCTGTATCTACCTCTTCTTTCCATGGAGACCTAAAGTCTCCAGTCACCCCCGAATATACCATTTCCAGTGTCTGTGGAGATAAATAGGCATCCAATATTTTAGCAAATAGAAACCTTATCCAAACAAAGGTAGGGTAGAGTCATTACTTTCAATCAAAAGCACATGTAGAAAAAAAAAAAGAGACCGGACACTTGCTGGATTCAAAACACAACCTTGTAAAGTGCAGAGTACAGAGTTTGGTGCTGAATAATTACTGCAGGTTGCTGCCTTTTACCATCACAGAATGTGAGAAAGTGATTTATTGTCCCTCTTACTGCTTTAAATTGAAAAAAAAAGGTAATGAAATATCCGTCAAAGCCAGATGCACATAGTGGAAAAGTTCTTAAAACTGTCCTTTAGCTGACATTGCCTTTATTATTATTATAAGAAAAAAGAAGGAAAACAGAATAAGTATAATAGTGTAAAGAGGTGTAGCTTTAGAAGTCTGTACCTTTTTTATACCTTTTTTAAAATAAAAATATTGAACATCTGGTGAACACATTATATACAAGTGGTCACTCCAAGACTTTTCCACATAGTCTGTAAAATAAGCTAAAGGCTGCTAAGGAAAAATGTAATATGCATTATTAAAAAATTTACAGGGGATTTAATAGAGAGAAAACAAATCAAACCTAGCACCTGACTTTTGTACAAAAAACATAACATATGCTCTGGGCATTTTGAAATAGCACCAGATGTTTAAGCTGAAGAACTCAAACTTTTTGATCACAATGAGTAGCGCTTGTGTTGGTTTTTAGGCCGGACTGTAATGTAAATGTCTACTGACAGTGATGCTGAAAGTCTTTTGCACAATCCTGAAATTACAAATTATATCTGAGTAGATTATATTGTAGCAATGTGGCAGTTTCTAGGGCTGTGTAAGCATAACATCCGATACAAAGTTCATGTGCAACAAGGAGGACAAAAGCTTTAAGAGGCAGCATTGCATTACTGCTAAAACAGTGTCCAACAGCTTCATAGTTTGAAGCACGAAAACTCTTGCAAATAGAACATCCAATCACAAGCTATTAACATGTGATAATTAGTGTAAATGTTTTTGCTTATGTCCACAGACTGCATGTGGACTTGATAGAAAGCTTGTAGTTTAGTCAACAATTATGTCAGAAAAGCAGAAAAAAGTGAACACACAAAGACAGTCTCAACTCACATCCTGACAAAAATGGTCCTGTGTCACTGGTTAAAAATCTCAAATGTTAAAATCCAGTAAAACATTTAGTCCATACATTTCCACTCTGCTTAGGTAGAAAATGGTTGAAAATGTTGTTATATGGCTTTGATATGAGTAGTGATGGTTTAAAGACAAACATAGATGTACCAAATATAGATGAATAAAGTACAAATATTACTATTTTTCTTGATAAATACAGTAAATAAACATTTTTTGGAAAACACAAAGACATATACTCAGAAAACACATAGAAAGTAGTAATTTTATGTGATATGGAAGCATCTTTTTGCAAAAAAAATGCATCCAATTCTATTATTATTGTCAGTAGTATATGCAGGGATTCTGACTTCCTGAGAATACATTTAAAAAATTTTATTCTTTTATTTTTTTAGCCTAATTTAGTGTCATTTCTAAAATATATGAGCAATAAAGTCATCTGAGCAATAAATAAAAATGTATCTTGAAAATAATGGGCCATACTAAAAAGAACAATGGCAGCCCCACAACGATGCTGCTGCATTTGATGTCATTGCAAATTGCACGTCTCTTGTTGGGGATGATGGAAAAAATGTGTCACTCCCTTGGGGAAAGAGAAAACAGAAGTGTACAAGAAGTTGTACAATAATTCAAAAATTGTGAGTTTTCTATACAAAGTGGCCCCTAAAAAATATCTCAATTAAAAAAAAAAAAAACGTGTAAAGTTGAGGGATGGTGATCACATAACTAAGTATTCACAAATTTTCAGCAATCATATTTATGTACATTATGCAATAAAAAAATGTAACCGGTCTCTACCTCAATGAACATATCCCGCACATTTTACAGTGGGAGGAGCATATCAAAGCATATTGTCTATAGTTCACATCTGCAAAGCATCAGCCTATAATGACTCTTATGAGGTCTTATTTGTACCCATGAAGAAATCTTTAATACAGATGCAGTTGGTGGTTTTACTGACCTTTGAACAGTTTCAGGATTACTGCATCATTCTGTCCCCAGATCACATCTTAAATTATGATTATTTTAGCTTGACATGGTAGCCTGTAATCTTTTTGATGTATTCACTTCTGAGAGCTCTGTTCATGATGCTGAAACACCCTATTATACCTACAAAGGGGATATGGCTTTATTTTAAAATAGATTATTTTGTGTTTCTTGTGTTCTAAGTTCACCATCATTAAGCTGGAGAGGTAGTCGCTGTGGTCAATATGATAGAGTTTAGCTGGATTAATAATAAAGAGTGGATGAAGACTTTTGTTGTGGTTTTTGCAGCCAACAACAGAGCAGTTTCTGTGCTTATGTACAGATGTAAGCTTTATACTGGTCCTCAAAGCAGCCTGAAGTACAGTAAAATGGTTAGCGTGCGCAAAAGTTTTCCAGTTGTTGTGGGGAGATTTCCCAAATAAAGTTAATCTGCTGGTTTTTCACATAATCAGATGGTGGAAGTGGATGAAGTGAAGTGGTTCTTGCAGCTAACAAAAGAGAAACTGGCTGCTTTGTTTGTGCCCACCTCTTCACATCTCTGTATGACAACCTCAGACAGTGAGGTGGGCTGACTGTCACCAATTCAAGCTGGCCACCAATTCAAAGGTGCTGCTGTGCAACATCGAACTTTTTGTGAGAAATCAGCACGAAGTCTGCAATAATCAGGTCAGAACTTTACCTTCAAGGTTTCCTTAAAAAGCTGCACAAATTTAATATTATAAGGAAAAACTTGAAGGTTTCCTGCCCACACAGCAATAAAGACTTTTTTAGGACTGGGCTCCTGTTTTGTTTCTCTTGCTCATGCACACAGCAATGCAAATACAAAATAATTCTAATACTGTAATATTATTCCACTAATATATAGGTGGCGGTAGCATGCAAGAAACATATTGAAGTACCAACATAACGCAAGTAAACATGGATGTAAACAGGTTTGTCAGGGGATTTAGTGTTCAAGTTATGCAAAGAAACAGGCATCCCTCCTTGCAGTTTTTTTCAAATTTAATTGTATTAAGCAAGTCAAATTATCCTCTTTAACAGTTCAGTTTTTTTTGTCAATTTTATGTTTTTACTCCAATGCTAAAGTGAACATGTTACAACCAACGTACCCTCACCGTACCTTGGTTTACCTTCTGTTTACAATATGAATACTCAACATAATGCAACAAGAAACAAGGAATTACCACTCAATTCTAACCAATGATACAAAATACATTCTTTTATTCATTCATCATCGTAAATACATAAAACAAATCAATGCAAAGTATTAACACAAACAATATTTAGTGGGATATAAATCTCAACACCATTTACACACCATTTACACAAACTATTTGGGAAGTTACTGCACTTGTCTCTTGATGAATCCAGTCAGTAACATCAGTCAAAGCTATCTATGCCTTTCCCCTTTGCCTACACACACAGCTTTTATCATTTCATCTACATTATTTCATATATATGCAACTGTGCTTGTCCTATTTCATCCCTCATTACTCTTCTCACCTAGATCATTTCACTGTAACATTTAGGATTCATATTTTTACTGTATGTACATGATATACATTGATTCTTAAATACATTTTCATTGTTTTCAGTCTATTTACAATATAAGAGCTTATTGATATTTTAAATGGTTACAAAATATGTGTAGTTGATGCTCTAAAGTATTAAAGCAAAAGGAGGCAGAATTGATATCATATTGACTATGTTGTGTGTAACAAGTGGTTGTTTAAAGAAACCGTACTGAAAAAAAAGCATTGCTTCACCTCCAGTACAACAAAACTGCACAGTATTTCATGAGAAGAAAGAATGCAGTCGTTTTTGAATAACATGAAAATAAACAGGGCTGCTTGCCATCCACAAAATGTTGATTCAAACTGCGATTCTCTTTGAAAACATCAGGTTTACAGAGAATATTTGTAACTCTAATCAATCTTCCCGCGACTCCATTCCCACTGGCTTTGTAAACGGAAAAAATTGCACTTCCATCGTATCCTTGAATCTCGTTCCTGTGATTGGAAAAGCAGATCCATTCTCGGTCTGGTATCGGAACCACTGAGTCTGCAGCAGAGCACCTCGGAGCAAACTGTTAACTGTTAAACCCACACAGTTGTAACGCAATAGACTGCAGCTGTATCTGACAGATCAAACGAGGTTTCCACGACGGACACAATGCATTATCTCTCTTCTTGTGGCTAAAGATCAGGCGAGGAGCTAATGTTCCAGATGAAACTCATCACTCTGATGTAAATGTAAATGCATTCTTTGGTTTAAAAGTATTATGCATTGCATTGAAGTCTGAGAATGCTGTTACAATACACAAGGCAAGCTCTGGCGTAAACAGTGTATGCAATTAGTTCCTTGTATGATATGATTGAATTTGGTGGGTCTGGACATTGTTACCGGTTGTAGCTGTTTTGCATAACAATAGCTGAGTTCTTCAAGATTTTAAACAAACATGAAGAGAAATTAAGATTTGACAAAACAGACAACACATCATAGCCAAATCATTCAGTAATGAAACACAGGATATTACGCAATAAGAGTTGCTGTTAAAGACTGTACTGCGCAGTAAAAATATGGCTTATCTGTAAATAGTCTGTCTTATTACTATGAGTTGAAGCTTGAGGAAAGACCACTAAGTCTGTTTACCTCCATCTAGAAAAAAGATCCACCTCTATCACATCGCAGCATCTAATGGCTAACATTGAGGCTCCCTGAATGACGTGAGAACACTAAAATAGTTTTGACATATTGGCGAACAAGCACACCATGGGCTCAGTGATCTCACAAACCCATGAGGTGTAGGCATGCTTGTGTGTGTGACGGTGTGTGTTTTTTATGTGGGTGCAGGGACGAACCACTCACAGTAAACACATTAAAGCAATCCCATTTGCTCTCCGCTTGCCGAAAAAGCGAGCTTGAACCCACACAGTCTGTTCTGTCTCTTGTTAGTCCTTGTCTTTGACTCCTTTTCAATGCAGCCACAACCCGTTCTTTAAAAAACCTTCCTTGGCAGATGGAGACAGAGGCCTCTACGCCGACAGCAGCTGCCTCCACTTCAGATCTTCTGGCACATGTGGAGTCTGGACTTGGACGAGGAGGTGGCGTCTTTCCACACCTTGCAGGAAAGGCCTTTGGCACAGTCACAGCGCTGGAAGATTTCCAAGCCGTGAGAACCTTTCTTCCTTTGCTTCGTGCACACCTCTCCCTGCCTCAGCACCGGTTTGCAGATTTTGGTCCAGAAATGACGGGCGCAGCAGTAGCCCTCTGAGCAGTCTGACGAACGCAGGCAAGGGTCGCCCTCATGCCCTAACAGAGGAACACAAGAAACAGTGCCAATCAGAGTTAAAACAGCAGACATATACCTTCAAACAGCATGTGTTCCATCAGAGACATAAAAGATCTGCATGAAATGATAATCTCTTGGACCCATAGTGCTCCATATTTAGATAAAGCCAAAGAACAGTGCCATTTATGTTCATTAAACTCTCATGTTTTCCATACAGACAAGTTTATGCAACCCTTTCTTCATGTTTCGCTGCAGATTGCATTGTGTGTGGCAATGTCAGAGACAAAAGAAATGCATGGAAGTTCTCAACATAAATCAGGGAAACAATTTACTTATTCTTTGTTTTAACCATATCATTCCATCTGTTCTGGTTATGATATTTTGACGGGGGGGGAGTTAGCTTGCATGTATGAATGCATGACTGCTATTTAGTCTCTAATGTTTTTTTGTGTGCCATGTCTCCCCAAAAGCTGCTTCATCATTCAAGCAAAGTCGTCCTGTATCGCTGACAAAACCACACTTTTCTGATTACCTAGTGCAACATGAAGCTTCAACCATAAGCATGATGGGCTGCTAAGTCTGATTGCTTGTTCAATGCTTGAACACAACTGATCTTCTTGGTTGATTTTTTTTCAAGCAGTGACTTGCATGAGGCCATTATAATATAACAATGCTGAAAGGGGTAAGTCAAGCACAAATAAAAGTAAACGGCCTTATTTATAGCAACTTGAAGTAGTGCTGCTAGTTTCACTTTGATTTGAGCATGACAGCCTGCTGTCTTCAGGGTGTATTTACAGTCAAGTAATTTAAGTGTCTCATTAAATGTAATGCTTTATGGAAAGGCCCTTGCATTAACTTAAACAGTGTCACATGAACGCTAAGCAGGGGGCTCAGAGAGCTATTAGCTATAATCAAACCTGCATTCTGTGGTTTCCACTTGTGTATCATACAATATGTCCTGTCAATGGAAGTGTTTGCATGGCTTTATGTAGATGCAGAAACAGAAAGGGCATTGTGGTCTCCTCCAGGCTTGACATGCTGTGCTTTGGGCTCACAGACACTGACACATGAGCAGAGGGGTAATTATCAACACAGTCTGTGGACTGGCGTCGCCCATGAGCTGTGCAGGACATGCAGACAGTGAGCAACTAAAAGACTCAGCCACCCAGATCAGACATCAGCGACAGTGCTCAGAGGTGGCAGGGTTTTTCACATTATAGGTAAGACATTCAAATCTTACCTTTAAGAGAATGCTTAGCATGGCCCTTCCCATTCTTCTTCCAGTTGTGGTCTTTGGTGGAGAGTTTGTTATGCTCATCCAAAGCTGAGATGTGAGGTGGGAGCACACTCTCGGAGATGGGAACACAAATATCTACAGAGAAAAAAAACAAGAAAAATATGAAGGCCAAATATGAGAAAAAAAACTGCTTCCAAAAGAAGCCACAGATTTTTTTTTTGACAAACTGATGGCGAAATTGGCGAGCTGAAAGTTCAGATCAATATGTTGTCAGCGTGTTGTAGTGAGACTTTTCAGGGGGAGATGACATCCTCACTTCACAGTTACTGTGAAGGCAGGCAACCTCCTGTATGTCAATTAAAAACACAGCACCGACACACACTCCAGCCATTCACTGTTTATTGATGGAACTTCATGTTCTGGGTGGGACCAGTGATTTAAAAACCTCTAGGCATCAATATAATACAGTTGAAACATCAGCTGAGACTTCAGTCTGAATCCATCTGTTTAACATTATTTAAATGTATTGGCTTCTTCTCTGAGTCTCTGGGCTAAATACTGTGGTACTGTTTGTTCATTGACCTGGAACAAGTCATTCTTTCCTAAGTGTCTGCAGGGGAGGAGTGTCAGGTACGTACAGTTACTGCAGCGGTTCCCAGGACAGCACATGGCATCTCGATGGCATCGCTTCTTCTTCCTGCGGCAGGTGAGGCAGCGGGAGGAAGCCTGCTGAGGGCTGTGGCAGTAGCTTCCCACACTGCACTCCTTATCATTGCTGCATGGATACACCTGCTGAGGGAAATGTAGCATTTACTCAGTGTGTGAAAATATATATTTACTGGGTTTAGAAAGATTCTACATTGCACAAGCACATATTTATCTTGCTGTGAAAGGTGTGGTTGAGCAATCATGTTTTGTTTCATTTTTGTGGCTTTTGAGTGTTTTGTTTGTGTACAGTTTACAATTTTTGTGAATTACACAATTAAACAATTCCTTTGACATGTTTGCCCAAGGGTGATAAAATAATACGCAACACACGCAGCTGTGACATTAATGTAACATATTGCCTTACGTACATCGCTCACACATCAGGACAAACCAGTTGCCCACATTGGTCCTGATAAGTGGTGTTAAAGATCTAATGTCATGATACAGTCTCATCTTGTTGGGCACTGGATCTTCTCAGAGTGAATAAATGTTTCATCTCCTCACAGATTTATTAAATTAATGGCGCACATTTATTTGATGAAGGTGATTATGTATCTCTCCAGCTAGGACAACAGCTATCCACAAAACAGCCCACAAAATCCATTTCAAGTTTTACAGACTACTGTGCTGCAGTGGGCGACACTGTTAAAGAGAGGGAACATTGTGGATTTTGTTAAAAAAAAAAACTGCAACTGTTCACTTTATGCGAAGGATTGAAGTCCAGTTTAAATCATGCAATGTAAGTTCAGGAGTGTAAGGCCGCATAATAAATGTTGACTGAAAGACATAAAACTGTTCCCAAATCGGGAGTTCAACTCAGGCTCTCCGGGTGAAAACGAGGAAACCTGACTGCTAAAAAATATGGGAGAAGAATGTTATAAACACTACGCTTTATGTTGTGACCCATCAGCTAAGATTTGGTCAGATAATTTGAAGCAGATTTGACCACACTTTCTAGCTACATTCAAACAAAGAAATGAGAGTTAAAGTGACTTGAACTCTCATAGAGTTGTTGAGTGAATTTCACAGCAATCAGTGTTACAATGTCACATATAGCACCTTTAAAAACAATAAATGCATTCCATTTCATGCACCACAGGTCACAAAATGACACTGTAGCAGTTAACAAGCCAAATAAAAAAACCTGTTCTGTTCAGGTTAGAGGTTTTTGAAGAGCAGAAAATCAGAGGGCCAAGCCCAGCTAAAAACAGGGTCATGGTCTGTCTAAACCTTTGAGTCTACACCAGTTATAAACTGCTGTTTCCCACATTTTTTGTTAGACCACAAAAAGAATCCCTAGACTCAACTAAATCCCAACATCAGCACAGTTCATCGTGAAATAAAAATGCACATTATACATTGACAGCATTGTAGAAGGCAGTGCATCCAACTGTATCTCCTGATAAACTTATGTGCATATGTATAAAAACATGTGTTCCTATATTAAGGAAAACTATTTACACTGGTCTCAATGGTAAAAGTACCTTTAGAGTTACTTTATTTCATTTTTTTTAAGTCTGTGAATTGTTAACAGTTTAAGAACTCTGTCATTGTTTCTGGAAAGAGACTCCTCTGTAAATTTTACAAATGCAAGTTTGGATGTTTCTGGACATCAAAACCAAATGTCACTCACCCTCGCTGTTCTGAGGTGTGGGCAGAACTCTCAGCACTATGCAGAGATCTAAAGAGTCAGTAAATTAAGCCGAAACTCTCTGCAAAGCTAGCTGCCATTGGGGGTAAGTGGGAAAATATGTTAGTTGTTTGTTTTGGGTAAACTGAATCAGACTGTGGTCCCACTGCACCCAATTTTAGTGGACAACATGTTGTAGGAATTAACATGTCTCTCACTGGTGTGGTCAGTTTTTTCAGGACCCAGACAATAGAGCTATTAGAACTTCCAAACCAAGAAAAACCACTTCCATTTCTCTCAGTGTGTTCAGACGCATAATGAGTCTACAAACATAATTGTGGGACGATTACTGTAGCTAATCATACTCCATTTGGTAAATTTGGCATCATTTTAGCCTTAGCATTTGTTGATTTTACACGAAAAGGACATATTTTGCCATCCAGCCAAGCACAAAAAGAACTTTCAAGTCTTTCCTCGGGTGCAACGAAGTGACCATGCTCCATAAACCGACCCTGTAACAAACGTAACCTCCTCTGTCCACAGCAGCGGGAAGTACAATTAAAGCTAAGTTAACTTTTTCCAAAACAAGTGTGATCACCAATGGGACGATTTACTGGAACCGCTGTCTCGATATAATTCCTTGCACATGCAAATCCTGTCACTGTTAGACTTGGAGCGGGAGCAAAGGAGCATGTCATAAATCGTATCACAAATCAAATGAACTCCTCAGACAAATGGAATAATGTCACACATTGGCACTGAACTCATCAAGTGAGAAGAACATTTTGAACAGCTGCAGGGAAGCATCAACTCTGGCTCCAATCCACATCCTTTGGGGAGAGACACAATACAGGTCAGGCCACTGTGTTTCTTCAACTGCTGCACATCTTTATTTTATTTTAAGTCATTCCGTTTGCATTCAGGGTGTATTTACTGCAAAGGATGGACTGGGAAGTCAGACATTTGCACAACACCTATTCAAATGTGCAGACCAGTAAAAAAAAATAAATTATGTCCAGTGCACACTGACATTAGAACAACATGTTTGGCTGGCACACCACCACTGGCACCACAACCACGTTAGCTGGCACTGCATTGACGGATCTGATTTAGTGTGGCTTACCACTGACAAACATGGAACAATAAACATGAGAATGAACAAGGAAGAGGTTTAAATCAAAGTAAAATCATTATGGCCACGATAAAAAGCAAACCCCATTTGTGATATAAAGGTCAGCTGAGAGGAGCTGAGCTTCCATGGCCAGAAGAAAAGGCAAGCATGACAAAACATGTTGAAATCAACTCCCAACAATATCAGTGTTCTAGCACATTAAAAGTTGTTACATGATGTGCTTGTGCTTCAGAAACTGAACAAGATTAGACTCGTTGGACAGATGCCACACTGACTTTCTCAGGCTGGAAACACATGGAGGCAATGATACAGGCACAGAAAAAAGAGCAGGAATATTAAACTGAAAGCTCATTAATCATTATGACAGATTCCTATAGTGCAGATGCTTAATGTGTTGATGAACATAAAAAAATATCCTGGTATTCAATGGATAGTAAATATTTCTTAATTACTGCCATGTTATTAACTGTTTTAATAATATTTGAAGGCACCTTTTTAAAGGGATAGTCCACAAAGATGAGTTTACTCATCACCAAAGGGGGAGGGGTTAATGGTAATCAAAACCCCAGTGAACCCAGTTTCTTTGTGAAAGGAGTGGGAAGGTATAGTGGGGCAAATGTTTTGCATGATGTATGAAGTATGCAAGCCTCCTCTAAAATAATTTTTTTTTAAAAAGTAAGTGTTCGTCCATACGCAGCTAGCTTAAAAAAGAATAGCAGCTCAAAATATCTGCAAATTGGGGAGACAGCCAGGTCCAGGATCTCCATTACTGTCAAGCAGAGGACAACATCAACCACAATATAAAAGGGAAAGACTATTAGGATCATTAATATGTTGTTAAGTCATTATAAGTATTCAGAAAGCCAGCCTAGTACAAACGCAAAACATACTACAAAAAAACCACACTGCTGTGTTACCATCACTCCACTTTCGCTTTCTGTTTGATAAAAATTTAAGCTAGTATAATGAAGGATCTTCATAGTTTCAGTGTCCTCCATGTATATATATATTTTAAAAAGGCTGTTAACGCCATCTATTTGCATTATGGGAAGATTAGGATCCAGGATGTTTATCATTTCATTCCCCTTACTTTATGCAAGGGCAATATGAAATCACTGAAGGAGCCCTCCAATCTGCTGTCACAAAATAATTCTGAAAAAAAAAAAAAAAACTTGACAGATTTTATGTTTGAGCATCAAGTATGGCACTAAAGGCAATTAGCCTAGCTTAGCATGAAGTCTAATAACAGGGAAAGAAAGCTAGCCTGGCTCTCTCCTTAAAAATACAACCACCAGAACCTCTAAAGTTTACAAATCAACATAATGTTTCTGCTTTATCTATAAATTAATAAAGGTCAGTCTTGACCTGCTTTACCCTGCAGGATTTTTACTGCACAGAAGTACCTTGCAGGCATAAACTCTCAGGACCTCACTGTGACAAAGTAAGTGACATGAAGTCACTACTCCCAGACAAGAAATAGTTACAGCCTGCAGCACTGTCACTCTAAAACCATGAAATCCCATTTTTCCATTTTTTCTTTAGGGTACAAATTAAATAAACATGATAAAATGTGTTAATTTGTAAGCCTTGGAGGAGCTTGGGTTGGTACATTTTTGAACCCTGGGAGAGCCATGCTAACTCTTTATGCTAGGCTAAGCTAATTGCCAGCTGCCTCTCGCTCTTGGTGTTGGCGTGGAGGCAATCTCATTCAGCTCTTTAACATGAGAGTGAAAGTTCACAATCTCAAAGATTTCTGGGAGGCTTTTATCAAGTCTCATTGTTTTCCTCAGCTGAATTTGCTCCTCTGAGAAAGACCATTAAGATTTCAGTCAAGATTTTTTTTGGCAAGCTACCAGTCCTAACCTGACACTCTAGATATGAAGGCGTCTATGGAAATTGTTTGGCAGAGGACAGATACTTTTAAAATGTATTTGGCAGGTTGTTGAACCGTCTGTCTTTCACAACTGTCTTTGACTGATCAGATCGATTGAACAACTACTGTCGTAGCAGGAAAAAACTCCAGATAAAGACAGTTTTTTTAAAAAAAGAAAAAAGAAAACATCTTCATGTAACTGATGCTGTAAAAGCCTCCTTGTTGAATTCTTTAGGCATTGTTGTTTGAGACACACCTAAACCACACACCCCCCTCTAGCAGCTCCTCACAGGAGGCTGACTGGTCTGAATAACTGTGGTTCAGCCACAAACAAATAGCTTGGAGCCTGGTGACATGAATCCTCGCATTGCGTGATCTTGTATGATCTTGCAACTCAAGTCAGCTGTTTACAAGGTTAAGGCTGAACTTTCGGTGACATCAAGGTTGCAGAGGTTTCTGTTTTTCCGCCAACATCGTAACTACCGTCCCAATGCACAGTCGGTGTACCTACAGCTGAGGAGAAATATGCTGAAAATATGGTTTGTGAAGAAGTTCAAGAAAGTGCAGTGGGAGTTTTTTTTTCCCCCTGATGTGAAAAATGTGCTGTTATCTAAATATGAAGACAAATGGGCCTGGCCACGTGCAGTAGTACTTTATACTACCTGCTCTGATTCCTATCTGTCTTGTTGGCCAGCAGGCTTGGATCGATTACAGTGCATGGTGCATATGAGGGGGTGGAGGGAAAAAGAAGAACGGTGCTCACCTCTTCCATCATGACTCAAACCAAACCACAAGACAACCCTTTGAAACTCAATGATACTAGGCTGAGCCCCAAATCACGTACGATAATCTCGCCTTATCTTGTCATGTTTTAAAACGTCTCATTCGCAACTTCTGAGGGACGACGCTTCATTTGGATGCATCTTATTCATCTCGCGTCTTTCTTCTGCTGCTCCCTTATTTTTCCCTAGATGGCCTTCACACATAAAAGCACATCCTTGGATCCTGCGCAGGAAGTGGGTTGAAATTGTGTACTCTGCAGCCTTTCTTGGTATGCTGGTGAGACGATAAAGGAAGAGACAGACAGAGCCATAAGGGAAGCCCCCGGCCCTGTCTCGTGCTGCTCTCGTGCTGGTAAAGCACTGTGGCTTTGAAGAGGAACCTCAAATGTGCGGGAGCAACAATCTACAAGGGATTTACTGCAGGATGTACAGGGCTTTAAACCCTCCGCCTGGTCTTTGAGTCCCTTATTTACCTCTGCAGAGTCATTCCAAAGAGCTGATATAATTCGATGGAAGTGCTCTGTAATACATTAGAACAACACAAAGTATGTCTCTTCTGCTTAGTTTGAGTTTGAGGGTTTAAAATTTAGAGACAGTATGAAATTTGTTTGGACAGTGCGGGTGTTTGAACCTTGTGTTTCACTTCTCAGGGTTATTAATGTTTTCTTTGAACCTTCCCATTGGCTTACTGAAAAACTGCTCTGCCTGAGTAATAAGAGCAGCAGCTATACTTATGTTTCATCTGGTCAAATAAGACTCATTTCCTTGTATTTCTACCTCAAACAGAACGGGATAATTTGTCTGAGACTGACTTATTCTTTTGCTCCTGGCTCAGATGGTAAGAAATCTCAAAATAAGTGGATGATTTATTTCTGATGAGACAAAGAAAAGGCTATTACCAGCAGCAAACATTTCCTCTGTGAAAACACACAAATATATGATAAAGCTGGAGGAAAAGCCCTCTTTGGATACGAATAGTACACATCTACACTTTTTAAGCTCCGTGTCCGGATTGCACTCGACCCTCAGAGACCAGACATGCAATGTGAAACTGTGAACGGTGTTAACGAGTGGCAGGGACCTTACAGAGTCAAATAAACGATGTCACTGAGCAAACAAACTTCATATGCCCTGAAAGCACAGACAGCCAGTATCAGATAACATAGGGATGGCTGTGCACAAGTCGCTCGTACAAACCATGTCTTCAAACGCAGCTTGGCGTCTTTCATCACTCAAAACACATGTGTTTATGGGCACGTCTCTGAGTGCTAGAATCCAAAGTCTCCAAAAACTAGACCCTCCTTAAGTTAAGTATACATTCAGAGTTGATCTTATTCATCGGACATGAAGAGAGGCATGCAGTCAGTGAACATGACTGCTCCCTTCAAAGACTATCAAAGAGCTCTTGAAGGTAATCTAAGAGTAAGGTGTAACCCTCTGGAATGAGAACTGCAATGGTCTCCTCTCTCATTAACAGTTTCAATTACAGTAAATGAGGTCTCCACAGGAGGCACCTAATGGTTTCGGTTCAGGGTCTTCACAGCACCCAAGGGACCAACAGACTGCAAAGGCCACAGGATGGAGACAAGAGCACATAGAGGGCTGAGCGCTAACAAGCACTCACACCTCTCCCTGCCTTTTCTCTCTCTTTCTCAGCCCATTAGGATCAGTAAACAGTCATTTTAGTTTAAAAGGGAGGGGGGTGGGTGCTCAGGCGAGGCTGAGAGAGAAAGGACATGGCTCTACTTTTATAGGTTGAGCCCTCTGAGATGGCTTGTTAAAGTAATCTCTGTCTTGAATTAAATAAAGCAACGAGTTAAGTACAACTGACCAGCTGCTGATGCTTTACAGACACATTCTGCATGAATGCCGCCACGCTGTCGGTCCCCTTGTGGGATCAGAGGTTAGAGCGGTGAGCGCTGCCTGCCCGTGCTGTCCATTTCTGTTGGTTCACTTCCAAGGAGTCTACAGTGCCCACCCACAAGCACTGGCTGTCAAAGTTTAAGAGGCATGCATTTTGGTTTTGTCGGTTTTACTCCAGTCAGGCTGACGTGAAACGGGTGAGACAATGGGAAGAAAATAAGAAGCAGTTCGCCCCGACTCGACGCCAAGAGATACCAGACCCTGGTTTGAGTGTGATTAATGTAACCTTTTATCGCCAAACGTTGTCAGCAGCGGCAGGAAATAAAAGCACATTAAGCTGTCGAATGCTTCCTATAACCAAAGACTTAGAGCAGCATTTCTAATCTGACAGATATAACACCAAATTACACCCATGTTTCCTGCTGCAGCAGCTCATCTCCACAGGACGGCTGGACTCTCTCCCCCAATAATTTGCTACTTCTGAATCTAAGCCTGTGAGGGCATTCTGGGTAGGGGGGGATTTCTTCCAATTCACTGAATATGCTTTGACTGTTAGAGATTTCCAAACCCCAAACCAGCAGCCTCACAACATGTAAAATGTTGTCTCCTCTTATATTTGCTCACTAGAGTTTTAAGATGGTAAATTATTGACATTTCTCACTCGTATAAGCAGCCAGCTCTGATTTCTCCCCTCCTGCGCACCGTTGTGAATTCCCCAAAGGTGTGAAAATCTGCCAACAACTGTAACAAGCTCAGCAGCATGACAACTTGAACATAAATCTACTGGTAGGATATTGGCACCCAAGTTCCCTATAAGGTAGATGCCAGAAGGGAAATTTGAGTTGATCCATGCTCATTTTCCAAACTTACACCCAAAGCCTTAATCAGCACTAATTCTCTTCAAAAAATGCAGAAGGAGATGAAAATATTTTTGGTCACCTACTGTGAACAACATTAGAGAGCAAGTGACTTAGTCATGTGCTGCGCAACCTGTTCCAAAGTCTGTGTCACACTTCAAAAATGTAAGGTAAAGTGATTACAGTTGTACGCTCCCTGTGATCGCTCCTACACAAAACACAAGCCACAGTTTGCTATTACAGCCTCATGAAGAGAGCAGACTTGTTATCTTTGATTTATTCTCCTCATAAATGACCGCTATATGATGACCTGCAGTGGGTCAGCACAGTAAGCTTGCCAGCATCAAGCCGCGTATCTGGCCAAGGCTGAGCTGCGGCTGTTACTTTACAACTCTGGAAAGCCTTCTGGCAGCCAGAATACACACACAACACACACATAAATATACGCACATACATATATTTATATATAAATGCATCCATATCCTGCCATATATCCTATTAGCAATCTACATTTGGACATGCTCACTCCTGCACTATAACAACAGTACGGTGGTCTCTGCACATGCATATTGTTTCTCCTCAGTCCACTCTTCCAAACCGCTCCAGATTATTGTAATGGCAAAGATGTAAGCAGGCATTCAAATTGAGGTCTGGCAGAGTTGCTTGAGGTTGGATCTCCACACTCCGAAGAGGAGAGAAAGTGGTTCTCTGTCAGGGCTGGATGTCAGAGAGCTGCTCTCAGCACTGCGCGCTTCACTGATATCCAACAGTATCACCACTGCAAGTGATATTACAGACAGTTGGACAGGCCAAATGTAAACATAAGCTAGTGTTAAATTTAGAGGGTGAGAGCATCAGGCAAAAGAAAGGTTTCAAAATTGACCATGAGAGCACTGAGCTGTTTTAATGCACAGACTCTGGCCATTGTGGGGAGACGTGATGCAGATGTGGCAGTGCCATCTGCTGCTCAAAAAGGTACTGGGAGGTGTCACCATTAACTCTGAACTCAGTGTAATCAGATTCTTAATTAGATGTTTAATAAGTGAGTGTTAATCATTTATATCAGATCAAGATTTCTAAGAAATGTTTTTTGTTTTCATTTTGCTTAATTTCATGCTTTTTTTCTTTACAAATGAATGTAGGCTACTATATGTTACAGCCCCCTGGCCTCAAATGGATGGGAAACTAAACTGTGCTCTTTTAAGAAATTACTTAGTTTGAGGAAAGCTCTGCTTCCTTGGCGAAGCAATAAATGTAGAGCTCTAATTCAACACTTGATAAAAATCACTAATAATGTTCACAACTTGTAATGTTTGCCAGAAAGATACTTGCCAAATCTTGAACATTTTTGATCCCGAGTTAGTTGCCAAACTAAGTAATATGGCACTTTGTTGAAACAGCAGGAATTGATAACTTTTTGAGTGGGTATTAAGTAGATGGTAAGAGTATCCCTCAGAGGCCCCACAGTTAGAATCTCATAATCCCAGCAAGCGTCTGGACCACTTTAATGACACTAAGACCCAGACAGAAAATTACCCCAAGTGTTAACTTTTTCTCACTTTTCTGGCATTAATGATTTACTGTGGAAGTACGCTACACCCGACTGTGGCGTCAGGTCTGAAAGGCAATTAGAGTTTACGAGGGGTCCAATGCCCGCAATTTCTAATAACTTTTCACACGTGAGTAAGCGGGTTTTTTTTCAATACACAGGGCTATTTAAGTTGAACACTTTGGATACGCTACAGTTTTGGAGACAATTACGCACGCTTATCTAAAGTAACGGCTCACTTATGATTTAATTCTTCCTTTTCGGGTTTATTAGAATAAGTTAATTAATTTTAAATCTCTACCTTTTAACCACCAATCGGATATTATTCCATCGCTCTAACTCTATACCTTATTTCAAGCTGTGCGTAAATGGAGCTGCTGTATCCATTCAGAAATTCGCAGATAGTTCAGTGATCATTACCTGCGCAAGGATGTGATATTTCTTAGTGATCCCGCTTTGGACAGTGGTGGAGCGGTTTGTGGCGGGTGTAGGTGTCTCTCCCAGCAGCACCGGCTTGATGGAGTTCGCCTTTGGGCGCGTCTCTGATACCTGGGATGTCCCCGTCTTCAGTGACGCGACGAGAAACACTAAAATACAGCATCTATTCCAGGTTGAGACGAGCATCCTTGGGAAAAAAAATCTGATAGTCAAAATAAAAAAAATAAATCGAAATCACTTGAATAACTTTGACTTTGTGCCGTAAAAAAAAGAAGTTTGTCAATGGGAAGTGTGCGCCTGTCAGTGTCCACACTCGCCAACAAGCTGCAACACAGAAAGCAGTGATGAGGCCAAGTTTTTGTTCCTAAAAAATCAGATATTCAGAGGAATGACTGCCATCGGCACAGTTAACCTATCTGGAAAACACAGACAGCCCAGTGTGGGAGGGAAACAATGCAGAAGTGACTCTGTGAAAACGCTGATGCTCTGATGGTCAGGAAAGAAACCTGACAAGCGACTTCCACTCTGTCTCTGTCTGTGAGTGAGCACTTAGTGCTGCAGCGCGGTGTTTTATGATCTCGGATACTTTTTATAGGATCCTAATGAGTCTGCTTCCTCCGCCCCTATTCACCACTGACAAAGACTGAAACTGATCTGTGTGTGCGGCACTGCTGCTTGCGCACTGTCGTCTCGGCACCGGCACCAGGAACCCCGTTGGGAGAAAGCTGTAAAATTATACAGTGTGTATTTTAACTGGTCGCTTGACCCTTTTTACTGCGAGGCGGTCGGGCGCGCACAGGCAATGGATAAAAGTCAGGGTTAGGCTGCTCTAAAAGGAGGGTTGTAGGTAAGGTGGGACTTTTTCCAAAATCACACAAATGAATTTGTGCTTCTAGGAAAATTCTTAAATGTGTGTGTATCACAGCAAAATAAAAAAAAAAACACACATATTTACTTTGGGCCTATTTCCAAAGCAAAACGCCTCATTATGTTGTAAGTGGAATAAAGTTTGTCATTGTAATCATGTCTCCACTAATGTGAAATGTAAATAAGCAGGAGGCGGTTCGGGCTCAATTTAACCAGCGTTTCGGAATAATTTAGCATTAACAAAAATCTGATAACCACTGTTTTGCCCCCTGTGGGAAAGGCTTCCCTCATGATGCGAGGAATGCCTAGGCGATAAAGTTAGTGATATAGGTATTATAGAGGCTCCTTTGTGTGATTCTTAGGGCCTTATATCTGGATATATTCATGTTGGTTAGATAACACATGTTGAGGTACAATGAACTCTTTCAGTTTAAGGAAGGTAAAGCCCATGATTTTGAAAGAATAACGTTTTCAGTACAGGGACATGAATCCTGTCTGGAGATAAATTATTTTTGTGATGTTATCAGTTTTTCAACTTTTTTTGTATAAGTATGCATTTTACTCCATTTCTGGTGTAGTCTATGTACTTTTGTAATAGGAGGCATTTCTAATTTTACAAAAATGTTTCCCTCAAATCATCTTCTCAGTGTAATATGGTACACAAGTAAAAACCTTAGTGCATGTACATCAAGCACAATAGCCTTCTTATTAATGTGCAAAAACAGGCAGCCAGTCACCAAAACCATCTTTCCCACAACTGTTCAATGACTCTGTGCCTCATAATGCTTTAGTCTTCACATAAGTTGGAACTATCTATTCAAGCCTGGAAGCTCGGCTGGGCTGGGATGAAACCAGTACAAAGGTAAAGGCTTCTGACCTCAAAAGCGATCCATCACAGGCTCCAATTCAAAGTGTCAGGTCCTTTTGTTTAAGACAATGGACAACCAACTGAACCGGGGAGTGGGAGGAAGTATTGGACTTGTTTGATGTAACTGTAGACGCTTGGAGGTGATACTATTTTAGCCACCTTTGTCCCCAGAGTGCACAGTGATTTAGCTTGAAAGGCTGCCATCAGACAGTTGCTTTTCACAGAAATATAGTTTTGATCGTCCTTTTTTTTTTAGAGAGAGAGAGAAAAAGTCACCTGCAGGACATAATGTTTTGATATTTTACAAGAGCAAACTTCGACTGCCTTTTTGGGGAAACATTTAATCAATGTGTTCTGTGTGATAAATAAAAGTTTATGTTCCGGTAACTGAGCAAAACAAAAACAACGCCTAACAGCAAAAACTCTGATTTATTCCATAAACACTGGGTGATACTCAGCTGGGCTTTATCTGCTTTCAATGCTGCTGATTAAACAGCTGAGAGAGTCCATGAAGAGACTGTGAAAGTGGCTCAAAGTGAGCCAGGGGACCACGGCAGAGAGGGATGGGGCTAGTTCAGAGTATCTGGCATTTCAAACCCATCCATCACTTTAATAAATGCGAGCAGAAAAAAGGGAGGCACTTAAAATGACATATTGCTGAAACTCTGGAGGACAAAAAAGCAGCATGTTGATGCTCTGGTGCTGATAAGTGTGGAGATGTCCAGAGGAACCACAGCAGATGAGATGTGACAGGCCTGAGTAACAGATGATAAATTATTCTGATGGAGTAAATGTTTTTGGACAGCCAAGCTTCTGGAGCCTTAAATAAAGTTTATGCATGCTATGCAGACTGGTATACGTCCCTTGTGCATTGTCACTTCTTTCAACTTTGAGGATTAACAAAGAGCTTTGAGGGTGTCACCAATTAGTGTCAAAATGTGATCAAAAAAAAGAAAAAGAGAGAGAAAGGAAACAGGCCTTTACGGAAATTCAAAGAGGAGCACCTGGGCCAAGATCTGATTGTTCTCTTGGCTCACACAGTTGGAAAGAGTTTACGGTGGGATTATCTTGACTTCTTACATACTATCAACGGCACGGCCTCCACACAGTAATCACAATTTGACCAGTATTTTTGCTGTGCTAATGCTCTGACGACACAACTGAGTCTCAGATGTTAAAAAAAAAAAAAAATCAAAACCATCTGTAAAATAATATCTGAGAACATATCAATATCAGTTCACCTGACAACAGGGTAAGCAAAGCGCCGCTGATGTGCAGTCTGTTTGGAGGGAAGATTAAAGACATATCATGGCAGGTAGACTCCCTTGACGCCAGACTGGATAAGTCTGGCATCACTTGCAGGTGAATCATTACTGGAATAGGTCTCCTCCAGTGGAATAAAAATAATGTTAATGCTCACAGAGACAGTCATGCAAGACAAGGCAGGTGGTCATCTGCCAGGTGCCACAGCCTCAATCTTTACTTACAGAGCTGAGTGTTTAATGTCAGTCACATAAAAAAACCCAACAAAAACCAAAACAAAACTAAGACTGGTCAAAGCTTTAGACTGAGCTCTGAGCTTGTTTGGTTAGAAATTGTTTAAGCAGCCACATACAGGAACATTTCCGTCCTGCATTTTCTCATTCGTGCCATGACAATGCCAGATTAGAAAGGAAAGGGACATTTGAGCAGATGGTGTTTATGTAACACTTATGGAGACCAAATGCCATAAAATTGAACAGAGAAAGAATCGTTCAAGACAGCTGTTAATCAATTTCAGCCTTTTGCCGACTGAGAGGATCTTCTTTTGTCATCGAAGTGGCCAGTTTCTGGTGATTCTTTAAGAGAAAGAGCTTGTGAGAAAACAAAGCAAAACTTTTCACTGCTTGTAATTATGAAAAGTATCAGCAAGGCAAATCTTGTGATTGGTTCCTTTGCTCAGCATCTGAGCATCTTTTGTTAGATGAATTTAACCTTTTACAAACTTGTCCCTGCAAATTATTTAGAATTAGCTTTAATCAGTATTTTTTATTTTAACAGTTGAAGTAATAATGTAAAATGTAAAAGGGGGTTATTTTTTGACAAACCTTCAGCCCCTCCGCAGTTTCCCTCAGCTCCCTGGAGGAAAACCCCACTACGAGATTTCAGCATCCCTTAGTTCATTGTTTCGTTTTTTAAAAACCTTCAACTGTATCAAAAGTCCTACTACACAAGTCCTGCCACTCAGCGGCCATGTTTCCAACACCCCACGTAGTTACTTCAGGCTAACTAGACAAGGCCCTTATCCAAATTTTCACTTTCATTATTACTTTCAAAGTCACAAAGACATAAAACCTGCATATATAGTAAGGCCAGTCAATGAGATTTAGAACACCTTTATTTTCACGTTATATATTTTCTATGCATTTACGAGGTTTTCCGAACACTGACTTCTTCTAATCTGCCTCGGTTCAGTTCAGAGTAGTAACAAGATCGGCTAGATATGTTTCCCAGTTCGGCTGTTTCACAGCAGGCGAATGACATTTGGGAAGAAGGGGTGGAATATGTGTCACACAACCGTCATCTGTAGTGGAAGGGACTTTTTACTCTCCAGTTAAAAAGCGTATCCACCAGCAAAAACGTTCAGCTGTGATTTTCCACCATATTGAAGCTGTTCCGTCAACGTTTTTATTTGTCTTTTATAGGCTTATTTTACTTGAAATGTACTTTACATGTACCACACACATATCTACAGTGCAGTGCAAGCAAATTTTATTTGTATAGCACCTTTTTAAGCACAGGGGCAACTCAAAGCACTTGACATGAGGATGCATCAGAACATTAATAACATAAGGATTATTCTACAAGCCTATTGCATCTCTAGCCTAACCCTAACCCTAGGAGGTTTGTCTTTCGACACTTTGCTCTTGCTGTTTTCCTCAATATCTGCTGACTGAGCTCTCATAGTGCAGATTCAGTGAAAGCACATATTAAATGGCTGACACCACGACTAAACCTAATAATGTGACATGCTGTGTGAAGTCCCAAATTCGGATTATTGCATCAGGGTTGCAGAGATTTGGGTTGATCTTTTCATGTAACTGATGACAGAGTATACCAGTTTCAGTGTGCCACAGTGAGACTGGTTCTTATTAATGGATCACACGGTCCAGAAGTGGTTTTCACCCTCCTGGTTGACCACCCGCAGCCACGCATCAGTACAACACATTAGTCAGCCCACCCTGAGTCTGCCTTTGATTCGGGGTTGTTCAGAAATGTGAGTGTTTATGTTCTGTGCAGAATATGGGGTTCCCCACAGTTGAGACCCAGCAACATGTCTGTAAATCATGCTTTGTTAGTGCGGTGGAGCTAAGTGAAAGGCTGTCTTGCTGACTTTGATGTGACTCACACAGAACATGCATATGGACTACACCCATTCTAGATGATAAACAAATGATGTTTCGCCGTTCTGGAGTAGATCACTACCTCTGTGGCCCGCAGATGTGAGCTGCTGGCCTGATGACGCAGGTCATGTGGCAGGTGGCTAACCATTAGTGTGACGGGCCAAGAGGAAGCAGGTCTAGTCCAGAAAACGAAGCACAAGAAAAACACATTTGTTGGGAGTTATTTTGAGTTTAAGTGCGGATGACTGGTCTTATTTTTATTAGCGGAAATTTTTAGGATGACATTGATAATGGATTATCAGGAAATCTCTTCTCATTAAAGAGTTTCTGAACAGGATTTGAGTTTTCTTTTTTCATCAGCACATTATTTTTTGTTCTTTAGACAAAATCCTAGATAAGAACCATCAATAATGGAGATGAATACATGTATGGACAGTTTCCTTTCAAAAGGTTTCTTTCAACTCTTTTCAGGCCTTTCCAAATAAACTAAAAGAAAAACATCCTATACATGTGTCAGAAATTAAGGTTGACATTTTTTACAGATACCATTCACCGAAAATTAGGACATTTAGGATCAAAGGTGCTTGTAACAAAAGACAGAGTGTGATGACATTGCGAAGTAGCGTGGGATCATTGGATTTGTTTATTTCATTGTCAAATAGCCACATTTGAAGATTACAATCTATAGACTGACTCAGACAGAAATGTTCACAGATAAGGTAATTTACTGAAGTTTTATCCATGTTACGTTTAGTCACATTTACCAACTCCCTTCCTCTCTCTGACTGGTGTTACCTTGGAAGTTATTACCAGGATACAAAATGAAACCTACCGTTATCTTGAATAAAAACACGCATTTTCTGGATTTAAACATTGCTGTGAACCTTTGGAATAACATGAGTACACGACCTAACAAAATTTGAAGCAAAGATATTGTCTTAATAATTGTTCCTCCTGTTCATAAATGGCCATTAAGAGATCAACTCTAAATACAGTTCAAATGAATGAAATGGAACTAAAAACACAGTCCTTGTTTTGTGCACAAAAACTTGCATAAAATGAGTATTTTTCTATTTTTCTAGCTGTAGTCTTTTAAGGCTTAATGTTAGTGTTTCGTTAGACTGGGTTTTCTAGCTGAGCTGCAGCAGAGCGAATTCAACCAAAAGGGAAAATTTCATACTAAATTGGCTTTAACTTAGTGCAATTACAGTAATTAGTAACTGTTTCACTGCAAATACAAACAAGTGATTATCATTTTAAGACATGCATAAAAGACTGTTGACCTCAATGGGATCCGGTGCCATTAGTCACATTATTTTTATATGGACACTTTTAATTCAACATTAAAACACATACAGCAACAAGCAGCATGTATGAAATGTTTAAATTAATATGAAGGAGGTAAAAAAACAAAACAAAATAAAAAAGATAGCCCATTTAAACAGACATCCCTACACACAGTAACTAGTTACAAGCCAGAGAAAGTGGCAAAATTTGTCCATTTGCTCCTGAAAGTGCATATTGTTGTGGTTTGATAACTCTGACATGAGTCATGAAGCACAGAGCACAAAAGCATCCTCACCAGATCCACGAAATATAAAAACACAGCTTATAACCTGAGAGGCCTGACTGGACAAGAGCCAGTGAGCAGGCTAAAAATATATACTGAATGAAGCTGAACCATTACGTGTGTCAAAGATTGTTAGTGAATTAATCTATACGATGCAATTAACATATGAATGTTTTCCTTACAGTTGCAATCTCAGTGACACAAAAGCATTCTCAGTGATTGATTACATCAGTGGTACGTGGGCAAAGGTAATTATTTTGTCATTAGTGCAGTATAAAGTTCTATTGGGTAATCTCTGCCATATGTGTGTGTTCATTAGTCAGTGGATGAAAGTCATTTAGCATGGAGGGGCATAGGATGGTCTGGATGTTCACTCCTGTGACTGTTGTTGTTTTGAGTCAGTAAAACTAAAAAGTAACTGAATAACTTTCTCTCAAATTAAATGCTTCATTGTCTCAGCTATGCCCATTTTACACACAGGACAGCTCCGATCTGGTTCATTAACAACATCACTTTAATCAAAAGTCCAACACTGCTTTCCCAACCTTTTTTTTTTAGCTGCACATTCCAGGAGGATGAACCGGAGGCCTCAGTGAGCCGTCGGCACGACTTTGTTTAAAAGAGGACATGTTGCTCGGCAGATAATTGTTCCTATCCTCTCATTTCCCGGGAAGATGGATTAGGCCATTTCCGAAGCTGGGCCCTGAGTCGGGAACATGAATGCGCTCTGTTTCAGCCTTTAACTGACTCAGATTATTTAATCGATAACAGTGACCCTTCTCTGGCAGAATGCTGACCACATGAAAGCACGCACGGTTCTGGTAATCAAGGGCCCATAAGGCCATTCCTGCCTCTAAATCAAACAATGCCCTCTTTGCCTCAGGCTGTGGGACGTGGTGACACACAGAGGCGCACTGTCACTGCTGTCCCCCCTATTTGAAGTCTTCTTTAAAGATGCGGCTGCATGTCCTCCTGATGTTTCACTACAGTCAAGTGATATGAGAGAAAAAGACAGTTTTAGCATTCCAGTCGTGTCTCATGGGCAAATGAAAAGTATTTCAAAGCCTAATACCAAAAGTTATTAGAGCACAGGTATCACACAGAACAATAGGTTGCACACATTCAGAGTTTTTGTTCATTCTTTAAAACCGAGGCCGAACTCAACATTACATGGAAGGAGGAGGAATTAAATATAGCTGTCTACGCTGAGGTTGACATATTTGAAAAGCAAATTTCAGCCTGTGGTTCAGACTAGCATGAACCATGAATAACAGGCACCAGGTACAGATTCATCAGAGCAGCATGCACCGGGGCCAGAGTCTGGCAGCTTGTGGCCAACTCTCCAGATGAGATTTATGATGTGTCTGACCAATAGTGGCTATAAATACCATGTTTTCATGATAAACTGTGTTTTTCCAAATATTACCCTGAATCAATTTGGTAAACCAGAAAATTAGATAATATCATCTGTGGGAGTTTTAATAGCACACTTAGAGCCCGGCACTGCATGGACAGCCCAGATGAATGTAAGCTTAATTATTCCTGCTGAGATCCCCATGAGGGGTGTTGATTAGTTTTGACACTAATAGTGTTTTAATTGAAGCCAGCCGCAGCCAAATGCAAATGTGAGCATGGTGGTATATATAGTGTGTGGAT
>JAQNCA010000024.1:1737030-1753703 GCA_029783725.1 Acanthurus tractus
TGATTTTTGATTCACTGCTGTCCTACGAAATAGTCAAGCTCTTTTCGGTGTACTCTTTGGTCAGCTTTGGAAAGCAGTGACGGCAGTGGCTGTTTCCTCAGTTACTTTGCCTTGAAAAAGTAACTGAAGAAATCTCAGAAAAAGTCACAAAATTATATACAACTTAAGGGGAATTTTGCAGGGTTTGTACAAAATGATGCACAACACTGTTCAAATCAGGCTATTCTTGGAAGTTTTACAATTATAATCAAAGCAAAATTAGTTAAGCAAGGTAGCTAGCTCGCTGCTTCTAAATATGGACCTAGCTGAAGACAGGCTCCTTTGCTCGAGGCATTAAAAACAGTCTGGTTGATGGGCAACGTGTCACTAGACTCACTTCTTACAATGCAACTCACCTGAGATGAAAGATGAAATCTGGAAAACATAATCCACTAACAGGCAAAGGTATCAGGATGAACTAGACCATATCAGTTTTTTTACTTTTACGATGAAATTATAAAATTTTGGAATGAGATTAAATTTTGTATTAATCATAGTGGCTAATAGGCCAAAAAACACAGGAATATTCCTTTAAGTTTCTTACAGACTCAGTTGGTAAACTGTTTGCAATGAGTGTTCTGTTTTTACTTGTGAAAGTCAAAGTCAAAGCACTTGTTGCTTCCAGCAACGCCACTGGTTTCAAACAATGTGTCACTGGCAAAAAGACCTAACAAAACTAAACCCAAGATAAAAGATGAAAAGGGCTGTTGACTCCAATTTTCACAAATAAGATCCACATGCAAGCAGGGAAGGTACAACAACTGCGACTACACAAACTTCAAGATTCAGTGTGTTTTTCTTCATGTCTCTGTTAGTGTGTGAATCCAATATGTGCTGTAATCGATGCCAGGCGCTCAGAAACTCTCACGTAGAAGAGCAATAAAGTGTAAAAGGCCTGAAAGTTTGACCTTGACAAATGTGAAAATCCGCTGGTGTTGAGCTGGTGATGCTGCAGCAAGGTCGGTTGAAATCATATTACTGCATGAGATGACAGCACAACATCATGAGTAATGTGAGAGCTGTGCAGGGCAAACATATTTACGTAGCAGATGTTTGACTTCGTGGAGGTCTGCTACTTGAAAATAACACTGATTTACACTGACTGTCACAAAAACATTAGAAAGACTAAACCCTGAGTCAAACCAAATCAAATGGTAATGGTTTGGTTGGCAGACAGAGCAACACAACACAGTTAAAGAAAATCAATTAAATTCTCATTTTTAGAGAGCATGACATGAACAATTAGTCAAATTTCAGTTGGCCCTAATTGTGGTGGAAGATCACATTTGTCATGGTGGTTTTGAAAACAATGGAATCTTTAAAAGGGTCTTGGGAATTTTGACCCATCAGCCTCCCCGGGGACTTGTTGGAGGCCGATGTGATGCATAATTGGGCATGTTTTGTTCCTCAAACACCGCACAGATGCTGTGGACGTTGGTTGGAATTCTGCCTTGAGAAAGTGAACAAAGTGTCTGCGGTCTGTGCGGAAAACCACGGCACAACGAGAAGATCCATCCCTCAGACGACAGACAGGAACAAATGTCTCCTTTCTTGTGTGCAAATGACACAAAACATTTCCCAGAATTAGGTGGGTCTCGTTCTTTCATAAAAGCATCAGGCCACACAAAATTCAAACACTTAACCTATTCCATTAACCTCTGCAGCAATATTTTTTCTACATGCGTTACATGAAAACCTAAGCTTGGAAAAGAAAGAAGTAACACCTTAGATAAACTATAAAAGACCTGATAACACCTTTCACAGCTGCACTGTACTGGAGTCTGTGAAATGTTCAAAAAGTCCAGCTTTTTTGCTTTAGATTTTTCAAGTTAATGAACCTACAAGGCTCACCAGTAGAGGCAGACGGCAGGACTGACATATACACATTACGAGCAGTAATTACAAGATGAGATCAGATTGTCAGTGTCGTGCTGAGGATGTCACAGAGAGTTCAACACATGAATATGATTTTTGTAAACAGTCACTGCAGGATCTGAAATACCTTTTCCAAAAAGAATTTTTGTTGTGTGTAACCAAGAGAAATCCCACACTATAGTCAGTCTGACCATCAAACAAGTTAGTAAATTACAGTAAGCTGAACTCAAATCATGCAAGCAAGAGCCCTAAAATATGCCATTTAAACAATGGTTATGTCTTTCAAAGATAAATGTGGTTTAATTGGTTCAGGATCGGTTTGTAGCTTCCTTAGCTTCCCTCCACACATCTGTGGCGCAACTAGGATCCCTCTACTGGTTTCATTGATTTAACTACCTGGACTCAAATCGAATGAGCTGCTGTTTTTCATAGTTTTTTTAAAATTATTTTTAATAATGGCCTGTTGAAGTTTTAAGTGTCAACAATAAAGCACAAATTAATTGGATTGTAAAATCCTAACAGGATTATAAAGCTGTAAATTATTTCGTTTGGATCCTTTCTCGCCTTGTAGCTGAATGTTAGGCCATAATTGAATCAGTACTGTAACCATAAATAAATTTTACTTAACAGCAGTGTAATTTTAGTCAAGTGCTGGTCAAATGCAGGCAATGTAAAAGAATCAAATAAAAGGAAGCAGCTAGCCGCACACCAAACAGTCTTTGGACTAACATAAAAGAGATGAGTTTTAGTGAATGGAAACCCATTTTTTTTCATGTGTGATGTGCATGGTGCTGTTGTCATACAAAAAGTCATAACTCATTATATTTTCACATCAGTTGAGAGATTTTATGCATTTGGTAAGAAAAAATGTCCGGAGCCCTCATGCTTATAAAGTCCTTCTTTAACCAACTCAAAACTCCAAACCAAATTCAAAGATGTCTTGAGTTACTAAAAGAAAGATTTTATTCTTACATAGAATCACACATGTCCCTGGAATAGTCATTTTCTCCAATACACCATTTTTTTTCATGACACTCAGTTTGACTTCCAAATATAAAATTTGTGTAAATAAATGCTATATTTTAAAATTTCTAAACTTTTTCACCAAATTATATTTTTTTTTTACATTTAATCAAAATCACAATGTTACCCAACCTTAAACAAATTCTGTACATTGAATTTGTGACTCACAGATTGAAGTCAAATCCCTCAATCTGAAGCAACAGCTCTGCACTTTTTACACCCGCCACCCACTAAGACCGTCACTCTGTAAATCCAGCACAGTAAATCAATGAAAAATAATATCCCCTTAATGTCCACTAACTAGCTTTTTCCAGAGCTTTCCCTCACATATCAGCACATGGGGCTTGCTAAGTTGCAAGTTAACCACAAACATAATCAGCACATATCACAATGACAAACCCTAAACACAGCAGGATCATGGCTGATATCCTCTTAAAGTGATAGTTAAGCATTTGAAGAAATATGTTTATTCTGTCTTCTTGTCAGGAGGGAAAGTGTCACCAGCTGGAGCAATAGCAGGTTAGCTTAGCTTATTATATTAAAGATATAACAGATCCTCTATTGAAGGCACATGAGCTGTTACCATTGCACAGGGGGAATCAGGTGCTTGCAGATCATTCATGCCTACCAGCATTGCATTCATGCACAAACTGTGGAACAAACTGTGAAGCAAAACAACTGTAGCGCTGTGTGTGTGAGAATGCTGCACCATCCTATGTATTGCACTCTGGTATAAGTGGTGTGTAGGTCTGTAATCATGGTATGTGTTCTGTCTTTGTTTGCCGTTGTTACTTTATTTTTTGAGTTTCATGTTTGGTTGTCTCCTAATTTCAATATGACAAAGGTCTATCCATCCATCCATTCACCTTAATTCTGAAAAGGAGGAGCTAGCCTCTAGGCCATAAAGATGCCTTTTAGGGAGTTGAGTGCAAGACTCCTTCTTTTACTCCAACTATCTTTTAAGACAAGACCGAACATTCACAGTCTGTGTTCTTGTTTCATATTTCATAAGAACAATTTTATACAAGTTAAACAAAACACATAATACTTCAAAATGCTGTTTGACTTTTAAAGTAGTTAAAGTTATTGTGTTGCCCTCAGGTATGACTCATCCAGTGATTTGAAAGAGTATCTCATGAACATTATCTTTTACAGTTAAACCCTCTTATTACCCAGATACAATACCATGAGGCTTCATCTGATTTTCTAAGGTTGAATCTGAGACAAGACCCGACACTGCTTTGGTCAGAATTCTTCCAGAAAACAAGCTGAATGGAAGTGTACTGGAAACAGTGAAAGCAAAACAAGCGGCTTTTTGAAAGGGTTGTTATAGTAAAAAACAAACCGTGTTCCTGGGAAAGAATCACAAACTCTAAACTTATTTTTTTTATCTGTTTACACTCTGTAAACTCTCTCTCTTGTATTACTGCTTATATGTGCTTACAGTATGAATGCAAGCAGACAGGGTGTTCATCCACTGGAGGTCCTTATCCCCAGGCTAATCCAGGTTAATATTATAATGTTGAGGTTTGGGTTGTAACAAAGTCAAAGAGCAAACTGAGCCTTAAGCAAAAATCTCCAACCAAACAAAGTTGGATAAATGCTTGACTTTATGAGGAATAGTAAACAAAATTAGATTTGTAGGCATTAGTTTCACCTTGATGTACAGCTAAAATAATTTGAGAGTAGTTTACGACAACAGACTTTTATTTGCTTTGACTGACTTTGATTTTAAGAAACCATAGATGATATGGGAAAACACAGAGTCATTGAAAATGGGCATGGATCACTTTCATGCAAACAGTATAATGTGTTGGCAGTTTACCAGATGTGTATTGCATGTGACATTGTTTGAACAGGCTGTAGTGTCTAAATTTCATGTTTAGTCCACCTTTGACTCCTCCTAACTGCCCTCAGTGAGCAGCAGTTCTGCCCTAGCAGGTAAAATGTTGGCAGCAAAAACACTGTTTGTACATGGCACTAAACAGCACCCAAAGCTAACAAGTAGCTGGCCGACGAAGTGGAGCATTTAGCAGCTTAAGAGTCAGGCTTTACCTTCAGGACTTGGTGAAGACCAAACTAGAGCTGAAAGGAGAGTGAATGCTGGATTTACATTTATCAGATGGCTGTAGACTTGATTCCAATTGACTATATGTTGTATGCATAAATAGGCAACTGCTTGCTAACATGTTTGTCACATCAACTGTTATTTTTATCACCAAATCATAATAATTGTATTTTTGTGCAACTTTAAATCCCAAAATTTTATACCAAAAATTATGTAAAGAATTGAAAATGATCTAGACCAGCGGTCCCCAAACTTTTTTATACCATGGACCGGTTTCATGTGAGACAATATTTTCACAGACCAGCCTTTAAGGTGTGGGGGATAAATACGTCAAAATAAAATTATACGATCGGTATAAAAACAAATATAAGTGCATAAAAATACAATTCACCATTACGGTGAGTAAGTGGGAGCCCTGAGCTTGTTTCTCAGCAACGACCCAGTCCCGGTTTACTCATTTTTGCTAGCTTGGGGGCTTAACTGAGGTAACATACCAGTGACTCAGGCGAGCATCTTGACCTGTCTTAACCTGGGTCAAGAGGCACAGACGGATGTAATTGGGAGAGAATCCAGTTATTTTTCAAAATAAAACATCTTTCAGACTCTGATCATCGATATGTTTTTTTGTCTGTGCGGCCCAGAACCAAATGACAAACGAACCAGTACCAGTCCACAGCCCAGTGGTTGGGGACTGCTGATCTAGACCATAAACACCAATGGCAAGAATATAAAAGACATATTTTAATGCGGCAGTAATATTACAAATGAGCACTTTTATTATTTAAACTTTACAAGCATCTTGTTGATAACATCTGTATACTTTTCCTTGAGTAACAATCCAAATGCTGGACTTTCACTTGAAGTATTTTTCTATTGTGGATATAAATCACTAAATATTTAGTCCACTAATAGTGCTGCATCAGGTTGTGATCTGCTGGTGAAGATGCAACGCTTTTTTCGTGAAAACAAAATTCAAAGTTTCAAAACAAGTCTCTGCATTCAAATGAGAACACAGTTTTCCTCGTGCCACACAGACAAAGTCAGAATTGATCTGTGTGAACAACATTAATCCTGGCCCAGGATATGTCAAGAGTATTTATGTGGAACAGCAGTGTTCACTTGCAGAAGACAGTGAACAAACCATCTTGAGGTGGATTATTACACGTTGGCATCTGAATATACCACATCACAAAGTAATGATCTCCCTCGGGATACACATTTGATACTGTTGGTGAGCGCATATTTCCATCACTGTGTACTGACTGTGTTTTCCAATAAGAGATGCTGTGGAAATCAGCAGAACCTGAGTGTTGCACAATTCACTGCTAGGCTGGAGCTCACTCTGAAATCATATTCAGTCTTGTTTTCCATCCGAATAAGCTTTTTTAGAGGCACTGGCAAAGATTCCCTCTGTCATTTTATTTTGAAGCACTGCTTTTGGTCAAGGTTTAAAGTTCCCATAAACTTTATTAGATACTGCAATAGTCCAAAGAGCGCCTTTTAGTCCTTAATACACACTGAACATTTTATCTCAAACTAATGCGCAAGTAATTTGTTTTTAAATTCCTGAAAGTTTTTGGCTTGAATCCCGGTTACAATGGTTGAATCCCAGTCATATTTTTTACATCAGATCAGCGTATGCCTCGGCTTGTGGCTTTGTAGTAACTGAATAAGAAATATGTGGGAACTTATTTAAAGTTCCTAGCATGAAGCAGTCATCATCCTGCTCTAAGTCATGCACATCTTCTTTTGCTTTTAGAGCAAGTTGATTAAACAAACTTTTTTTCTTCATACTAATCTTAAGATCTCAACTGTTTCAGCCTGGACACAATATTATATGGCACCTCTAAGGTTTGCTGAACTTGGGACTAAACTGAATCCTAAACCCTACAGTTGGTTCTTGAACATAGAAACAGCATCTGAGAAAACAACCACGTCCTTAAATGTTCTTGGAGTGAAATTGCTTAGTTGGAAATATGAGAAATTTAATTGTATATTTACACCATTTACAATTCAGTCAAAAGCACCAGAGCAGTCACTGAATTCCTCTTGATGTTTTGCCAACGATTACACTTCTGAAACAGCCTACATTTAAAACAGCCGATCCAAAACTTACAAACGCCTGTTGAAAATAAATCATGTTCGTGATGTGACAAGGCTGTGGTTAGGTCTTGTAAAGTTTAGGCACATAAACAAATGTAAACATGTAGTTTTGAGGCAAAATACAAAGTTATATGCTACTTCCAAAGACACATTGTGGACAAAATTATGCCACACAATGTTTTCACTTTATCATAGTATGTAAGGCATTCATAATTTACATTTACCCCAAAAAACTGCAGAGCTGCGGATGATCAGCCTTCTTACAACCAATTTTTGTCCTAAAAATTGGTCCCAGCACCACTGGAACGGTTAGACCTCACAACCTTAAAGTTTTTAAGGCAATTAAAAAGAGAATTTTTGGAATGTCTGTCTCTATATTTTTGGCAAACCACACTGAGGTTCCAGCACAGCCTGATGTTTAAAACCAAGTGACGGAGGTTGGTGGTATCACAGGAAGCTCCAGCGTAGTATGACAGGAATTTTAATAGCAAAATTTAACACAGCATTCAAACATGTTTGTTTCCTGTTGACGGGAGGTCACAAAGGACTTCATTTTTGCGTGGAGTAGATGAAAGGCCATATGGCATGTAGGGGGTTAATTGTGTGGCCCCTGACTATTCAGGGAGCAAAGTGAGTCACACAGCCTGTTGTTAGTCTTGATTGCTGCTGTTTTTCAGAGTCCATAATAAACAATTCCCTGCAGTCACGTCTCAGGTTCTGCTCATTAATTTATTTGAGCTTAGAGACACTGGGGTAAAAGGAAAAAGGAAGGCTGGGAAGGAGGCAGAAAGAGATCTGGTTCAATTACAGAACACCCTGTTTCATTAGCACATCCGGACTTATGTGATCTGCTGCTAACTGACTGCATACCGGTAGCTGAGCTGAGAAGTTCTTTGTGAATGAAAAACATAAAGGCTGCATTTAATCAGGCTATTTATCCCCTCACCGGTGCTCCCATGTACACTGTGGGCCTCTGTATGACGCATCGGCTTCTCCTGTTCCACGCATTGTTTCCATAGGGAAGGATAAGAACCAGAGTAATTACTGCAATTTATGATCAAAGCTAGAACAATGTCCAAGACAAATGCAATCGAGGCATCGGATAGCAGTACATCTGATGTTATGAGGGAACTTGAGATTGCATGGGTGAGCTGTGCCAGGGAGAAGCTGAAACCACATATCTGCATTTTTTTGCAGGCAAAAGTGGCTGGAAGTCAATCACAGGTGCTCATTATGTCTTCCTCTGTGAGTCAACCTCCTGAACTCAGAGTGAACTGCAGCATATGATTTAGGATTTACAGAATATGATAAGGGCAAACAGCACGTATATGCTGTATTCGAAACCAGCTTGCATACATTGATTGAGCTAGGAAAATATGACTATAAACAGTGATACTTAGCTGTCCATTTTTTTAAGGATACAAGGAATAAAATGCAACAAAAGGAGGGCTATTAGGTGTTAGTAATTAGTTTAACAGTGCCATGACAGTAGAGTGCAGTTGGGTTGACTGGTAAGTTAGCATGGCCCAGGATCCAGGATATATTTATTTATGTACGCTCACACATATTTGCTGTCATGGTCCCTTTTGTGACAACACAGCATATGGAATATGGAATGCATAAAGACATCATAAACAATATAAATCTAGAAAATAAACACAGTCAGAGGTTTATGAATCTGAGAAAAGCAAAAGCAGGTGGAGGATGAAGTGGAGAAAGTTTCTGCCAACAGCTGCAGTAGCAACAGCAATAAGCAAACATCAGCACACAGATTGAGTGACAGTGTGAAGGCTTTTAACTAACTGGCTGCCAGATCAGCACCCTGAGTTGTGATGGGTGTGGTGCACTAGCTGTCAGCTGATTCAGCACAGTGTGATAGGAGACTTTATGTCTTGCCAGAACTTATGTGTTTAGTGCTGATTCACATAATATAGGCTGCTATTATTTAGCTGAATAAAGGGATCATTATATGGTAAACAGTTGGACAAATTACTTTGCATAAGGACATCGTAGCTTTAATTTAACCTGTGGTCCGACCACCTTTTGCCCCTCTACCTTTGCATATGTCCATTTACTTCAACTACTTCAATATTGTTCTAGTTCACCATATTTGTTGGTTAAAAGACTTCTTCACTTGATCATTGATTCAACGTCAAGCTGAAGAAAGCTAAAAACCGTACTCTGTAAACCCCTTTTTGGAGCCAGTGCAGCCCCTCCTGCAGCCTTTCAGAAAAAAGCACGCACAGGTTTCCATGTTCAGATGCTGCCATGCACTAGTCGATCCAGCTTAAATGGAAAACATTTAGAAAACATTGCGTGTTTTAATTTATCTGCTCAGAGACTCCCTCATGTTTGACTCACTCCCATCTCACTTATTTTCAAAAGGGACTAAAAAAAACTACCTTCCAAATTTGAACTCTTCCCCTCTTAAATAAAGCAGTTATTAAAGATTACCCAACACCGATTGCTTTAATGGTGTATTTGTTGGCTAAAACTGATTAACATTTCCAAGTTTACACATGGTCAATTGTAAGTTATATATGACATGTGGTTCTTTCTTTAAATCTCTCTAATCCAATTGACAATTAGAACGTGATGATATGAAAATTTTGACCCACAAGCCCCGCAGTTTTCCACAAAAATACAAAACATGTTTTACTTGATATGTTTGTTAGGTGACTAAAAACAATTCACAAAACTCATATCATTCACCTAAAATTGTAAAATGCTCAATGCACTTTAGTATAGTTATTAAATGTGCTCTTTGTGCACTTTGAATAGTGCATTATGTTGGCTGGGTTCAGATCAGTGTAACTTTCCAGGTGGTTGAGCTTAATGATGTAGGCCACACCAACTATTAATTCACATGGTTGACTTTTATTTTCCCAATTTCATTTACTCCAAGACTTTAAAATACTGCATTCAAATAAGCCAACGTGATTTACTTAATAATTTTTTTTAAATCAAAGTTCTCTTTCTTCAATCAAATGTACCTGTAAACAAACATATCGTTGAGCGCTGATAGGAAAAAAAGAAACATGCTGCCTGTTATAAACTGTCAAGGTTCAATAAACCAGTGAATTGGAAATTGGCATGGCTAAATAAATAAAAATGATTCATGTTGAAAGGAGTGAGAGCAGTTTAGTCATTTTTAAGATATATCCAAGAACCAACTACAGCAAAACAAAAAGTTGCTCCAATATTCAGTCTAATCAGGTCTGATCTACTGTTTGTTAAAAGTTAAACACTCTGTCCCAGAGATTAAATCCAGAGTAAGTGAGGAGACAGCCTGTGACAAAGTCAAGAGACTAAACCTTGAGGTGTCTCGTAAAATTGAATTTATGGGACACAGATTGAAATGTCTAGATACATATACAGAGAAAAAATTTTCCTAGTACACTGACTCTGATGCAAAAAGTATTGAAAGCTGCAATACAAAGTCTTGAATATTTTGGTAGGGTTCCTCAGATGGGTCAAGGATTAAGGTAAGTAACAAAATATGACATAAAGGGGTGGAAGAACAATTGTTTTTTGGCATATTATTACACAAGGGCACACTGGTACACTGGTAGTGAGTCTCAAAGAATTGTGTGGTCACAAAGTTTCGTCAGTATCCAAAACATTTATTTTTGGTGTGGATATTTTTCGGATTTTGTCAGTGTTTACCTATGTAATGCACTATTTTTTTTGTTATCAACTTTCCCTTAAAAAGCATAAATAACAAGATGCTGCTGTAATAAACAAGTTACCAAAAACTTTGTTGAAAACTTAAACCTCACAGACCCAAGTCAGTAAATAAACTATAAAAAAGTACAATTACAGAGAAAATATATTTTGCTTTCTTGCATTAAACCTGTGTGTTTGCTTATGTAGGCAATACTTGTACTTTCAGGGGCAAATATTGTGCTTTTACAATCAAGAGTTTGTTTTAGACATTTGTTTCTGGCTTACACACAAAGTCCAACAAAGTATTCAGTTCTTTAACCGGAGTAAAAGTAAAAGTTTAAAAAGTTATTTAAAAAGTATAAGAAGTTTAAAAAAACTTCCCTTCCCAGGGTTTAGCTGCAGACCCCCTAATGTTTTCCTTTTGTGTGCCTTAAGTTTGATGAATATGTTGATCTCACTCAGATAAGACCCCGGGAATGTTTCACATGTACAGCTTATTCACTTCATGTCAATTATAACTTCTGTGGCACCAATTTCCCACTGTGTCAGTTGTTTTGAAAATATAATTACCACTTACTAACCCTAATAATTAAAAAAAATCAGCAATCAATTAAAAATCATCCTAACTCATGTCCTGTAAATCCTCTGTAATTAAAACCTGTTGACACTGTGCATAGCTTTCTACCCAATCTGTTGGTGACATTACAGATAAACTGTTTCCTCTGTAGCAGCTGTTGCATCCTGTCCTGGACTCGCAGACTGGCCCCCAACTGAAGAGGGTCGTTGCTCACTGCAAGCTCTGGAGGGTGCCTTGGGCTTTCGGCCCACCTTTTGTGCCTAACAGTGGAGTTTTTGTATAAGAGCCTGGAATTCCTCTTTTTTAGTGTCCTCCAAGGTTGTGAAACAGATGCTTGTGTTTGATGTTCTCACAAACCATCATTTGATGCATGGTCTTTCTGCCTCTGTATGATATCTTCATATAGAGCCTCTGGCTCCTGAGGTAATGTTCCTGAGTCTGTCTAGCCTCATTCTGACAAGGTGCATGGACAAGAGAATCATAAAGCAGTGGGATTTATCAGGCTCTGTTAATCTTGTAGTAAAGAATGTCTCCTGAAACCTATATCCAAGGCATGCGTGAGATAGAAGTGCAGCATATATGATGGTGACATGACTAAATATTTTGTAGTTATTCTCTGGCTGCTGTTTGCTGTACAAATACATTAAAGGACTAAAATGTTAGTCGTGTATTGTTTGTCTACCTCTGTGCACCTCAAACTATCTGACAATTACAAAAATGTATTGGGGCACTGGGATTAAATTGAATATTTGGTCCAATTATTCTAATCATGAAAGATGTGCATCACCATATAAAGTCACATTCTGGGGAGTCAGTATATTATCATACTCAATAAATTTTTATGCTCAAGGAGCTAAATATTTGATAATTTGGGGCAAAATGCTATGATAATGTAAGGAAAGGGACTGATGAGATATGTTAAACCTATGGTTAGATGTTTGTATTTATTCACCAGATGGGAACCATATAAGTGTTTAAATCTTGGCCAGTGCATTTTTAATATATTTTAATCTCTCTGATAAAACATACATAAAACAATACCCAAATTTATTCTTTATATGAGTGTATATCAGGATGAAACTGCCCTTTAGGAGGAAAAAAGTACAGTATGTTAACCAGATGTAAGAACTTCTTAAACACATTCAAGTTCTCACTAGAGCCTGTGGAACAATATGTGACTGTCATGATGATGATGGTCCAGATGATCACACAAAATCCTTACTGCTGATGAGCACAGACTCTGCCCTGCAGACACCTCGCAGCATCAGTAAGGAAAACAGTTTCCCTTGAATTTTAACCATGACCTCTATCACAGTATCACGCTTTGCAAAGTAAAGCCTGTTTTTATCAGGACTGTCTTTGAATGGAACTCAAAACAGATGGAAGGAAATTGGAGATAAATGCAGCTGGAGTCGTTGTAAGAGCAGGACCTTTCGGTGGTACAGGATGAGACAGCAGTGATGTCATTGCATGTGAGATGTTGCATGCATGTAGATCAGTATGAAGGAGAAATGTAATATTAATGACATTTTGGTAAACTCAACAGTGGCTTTTGCAGTAGTCTCATTTAAATGTCTCTCTTAAATTTGAACACTTTATTTGTTCTATAAGTTTGAGCATTTCATTAATAAATTTAGATAACAGTCCCTATAAAAAAAGTTTATCCGTGTGAAAGACATGAATTCACATGAAGAGGTTTGGTATGATATAGCATAAAATTATATGGTACAGTATAGTGAGATATAATATAGTGAAATATAGTATAGTAGAATTTAAGTGCTGTTCAAAAACAGAGAATTTGGCTATTTATTTATTTATTTATACATCATGTTTTATATGCTATATGACTCCACTACTAACATCTGTTTAAATAAGAAACATCTAAAAGTAATATCCCACTGTAGGTGTGAGCCATAAAGCCTGGCATTAAGCTCGGGATCCTAAAACACCCTCAGCAAGATGTTTTTTTTAGTTTTATTGCCTGTGAGGAAACATTCTAAACTCTGTACAACAGTTGTTCCAGCTGAAATGAGGTGGTCCAGGTGAGTGAAGGCATACATCCTGTAAACAGAAGTCACAAAACTGCAAAATCTTCTGGCTCCCTCAACCTTTTCTCTGGCACGGTGCCACACTGTAGTAGCACCCTCGGAGGGATGAAAAGTTTCAAAGCAAGATCTGATTATGTGGCGAGTAAGTTGAAAAAGGACCCAGCGCTAAAAATACAGCGTGCAGGGGAGATAACATCTAGAAGCTACAGATACAACAGACACCTGAATTAGACACGGAGCACCAATCTCCTCCAGACAGACAGAAAAAAAAAATTATAAGGCAACCTCTTCAAAATCATTTGATCATTTTCTGCGTGGAAAAAGAGCTTTTCTTTTGAAGTTGCACTGGGGACCCGGCTTGGTTACCATTTGAGATTGAACAAGATCTGGTGAAAGGTAGAAAAAATTGCTGCTGGCAGGCCTCTTCATTACATCTTTGAGTTGGCTTAAACAAAGTATCTAGGGTATTTCTGACAGAGCCACTCTTCTCAGCCTGGATTTAACCCTCTATGTTCCAGTTTTGCTGCACGGCTGCATCTGGGAGCCAGCTGCAGCTCTTTGTATACAGCGTGCAAGTGTATCTGAGTCTGATTAGGGTCACTGGAGGGTCTGTCTCATTCAATACACAGCTGATTGACCGACTGGGAGGTCACAAAAGTTCCAATATGCAGGGCCCAAGAAATCATATAAATGAAATGTTGAAGAGTGCACTGTTCATAGAGATGACAAAAGGCACCTGAAACAGGTTATTCAGACAGACATGAAAAGATTAAGAGCTATTGAGTTGTTACAGGCAGCTAACAGCTGATGACATCTCATCAAAATAAGTAAGTTTTTAAAATTCATGAAATTCAGTGCTGTCACTTAAAATTAAGTGGCAACTAAGTTATATATTTTTTAATTTGGGTGTGTTTCAAAAGAAGGGTAAACTTATACCTACATAACACAACACTGTTAGGAACCTGAAGATTACAGAAAGAAAAAGTAAACAAATTATTCTTTTTGTTAAAAAATGGTTTATTGGGAGAGAAGAAAGATTACAAATCTGATCCCTTGATGGTAACCATCAACCATCTGTTTATACAGGCCAACTCTTAAAATGAATGACCACATGGAAAATATTAGCAGCCAATGAAAGGAAAAAAAGTACAAAAGATGAAAATGTAACAAAATATCACGACCGTTGTGATACAAGCACTAAAACTACATGCACGACAAAGTTTTAAAAAGAAAAAAAATGTTAGGGTGAAATAAATAGAGAAAACAACAAAAAGGTTATACGTTTTTTCTAAGAAATGAGGTTAGGCTTGCAATCTGTGTTGCAGACCGTTTCTTGAACTACTGGACTATATCAGTGAAACAGATAGACAAGTGGGACAAGAGGCAGGTGTGTGTCTATATGTGTGTGTGTGTGTCTGTGCGTCCTAATTCAAACAAGACACCATGTGTATTCACTTTCTGAAGACCAAGGCACTCATCTTTTACATCAAATACTTGTGAACACCAAATTCTGAGCAAATTTCACCTTCACGTGCAAACTTACAGTACAAAGCGACTCGTTTGGGCTTCAGTCGTGTGAACTGAAGTAAGTGAACTCTTGCAGGTGCAGTGAACTTCTTTAAACATGCATCAGGGTTTATTTATGTACTGGTCAACAGTACTGTCCACTTAGGTCCTTCCGAGTCTTAAACCTTCTTTAAAAAATGTTTACACAATATTTTTGTAACCAGTTATCAGAATAGTTAGTGAAATACACAAAAACAATACTCAAAAGATTTTTTTTCTTGGTTCATTCTTTTACCTCTGACCTTTCAAACTATATTTCACAGTCAAAGTTTAGTTACACTGAGTTAAAACACTAATATGGTAAGACTAAAAACAACTGAGACAGAGTGTAAAAGTGACAGAGACAGAAGCCAGAGCATGATTTGTGATATTAGATGAGTGGTCCCCACATTTTTCTTTTTAAAACATCAGTAGAAACTAAACCGTTTCTGTTTTTTCTTTTCTCATCAGAGACTCAACCTTTAGGCCTTCTCCAGTGACTTATAGTATTCTTTCAGCACAGCCCAGGCCTTCGGCGCCATGAAGCCGTCAGGAGGATTCTCTCCCTCGCGAGCCATCTTCCGCATACGTGTGCCTGAGATGAAATCATAATCTTGATGGCTGGAAAGAGAAAATAAGTGTTTTGAGTACCAGACGTATTTTTACAATCAATGAAATGATGCTTATCAACAGCGCAGGAAAAATGAGCCAACAATAACTGACCGCTACCAAAATAAAGCTCTTAGAACAGAACGTATCCCACTTCAGATCGGCCCTGATTTTAAAGTTCGGCTAGGGACATTTCTATATCCTATCCAGAGCCATTAGACAAGGAGACTGTTTGTGTATGAGAATATTTATATTGCAGAGCTGGACATTTTCACTGATTCATTAGCAGTTCCTCACAAATCACTCTGTGGCTGGAGAGATACTGTAACACTCCAGGAAGCACCAGCACACGATTGCAATGATGGTTGTAAAGTGAGACCAGAGCATCTGACTTTCAATTTTAATAAATCCCTCAAATTCACTGTGTTGGAGTTGATGTTTAATTTATATGTCAGTGTGTGCAAGACTTTCTGGGACTTTACAACACACTTCTGTCTGCCACTGAACCTTTTTTTGTTACTACCAGTTGCCAAAGTCAATTATTTTGGAAATCTTGCACACAACTGCACACAAAATTTCCCTATACTGCATGTGAATTCACCTGCAATTTATGTTTAAAAAATTAAGATCAATACTCCACGATGTGGTTAAGGTTTCTGTTTGTTCTTTCCATATGCCTTGTACAAGGTGGTGAGCTAGTTCACCTTACTCAAGCCTGAATGTTTATGCAACTTCCGAGCAAAAGATTAGATGATATTTTACTTTTAGAATAGAGTCACTTAAAAGAAAATATCAAACAATGAGTAACTTGGTACTTCTGACCAAATGCTTTTCAATGCAATATTGCCTGTTTCTGGTACAACTGTAACATTATTTACAAAAAACAAACAAATATTTGTGCAACTCTGTTTTCAAATAAAACCCTTAATGCTAGTAAAGACAACTTAAAAACAAATTACATACTGTCAAACGACCCCACCACTGAACTGTATCGGCATGTAGGAATTTGACTGAGACACACTTCAAATTTAACACCATCAGGGAGCTTCTTTCTAATAATAAGAGACTATAGGAGGTATCTTTCAAACATTCGAACATTTACTTTGTGCTCTCTCTTTGT
>JAQNCA010000024.1:1761215-1782533 GCA_029783725.1 Acanthurus tractus
ACAAAAGGTGATATTTTAATCGCTTGTTTTTGGACTCACAGTCCAAAACCCACAGATAGTGTGTTTACTAACAGGAATAACTCAAAGCATATTTATATATATATATATGTGTGTGTGCATATATATATGTGCAGCCCTAAATGACTGACACTGACTGACAAAATGCTACTTTGTAGCATTTTAAAATAAGAATGTAGATGGTGACATTTAGTTAGTTGCTACAACTTCATTTCTAATGTAGAACAGATAAAACATGACACAAGAGGGCTGAGGACTTGGAGCTGTCTGCAGTGTTTCTACAGAATAAAAACGGGGCTTCTGTAAATTAATGCTGTGACCTTCAGACAAGAGATCTCCCTTTTATTACTGCTGTTTTGTCCCGTCTATTTCTGGAGCAGTTTCCTCATTTAAAGGATTTGGTGTCATTTCCACCTGCTGACATTTTGTAACTAATTTGACCAGCTGCTGTTGCTCAGAGCTGATCGGCTGCTCCAGCAGGTGATGCTCCTCACAATCTAAAACTGTGGGCATACAGACTGTTAGAGGAGTGTATTATTCATAGACTTCAGCGGGGGTTTAGCCAATGTGAGATGGAACCACTTCTTGACACCTTGACCAGCTGCTTGACAGGTAACGCCATCAGCCAGCTTTGGTCAAACTGAGATGGGTCACTTTACAGTTTGCAACTTTTCCCTGCAACATCCTAAACCCGTTGTGTCTCCTCACAAACTTAAAATCTGAGGTGGACCTTGCAAGCAGCTTGTGGACTCCATGAACACTTGTATGTGGTATGATTTGATAGTTTTGGGAGTGGGATCTCTTTTCTTTGCATCATGTATGAACACAAGGTCAACATTATACACATTTTTGCCACTTTTTTCAAGCTACTCCGCTGAACAGCAGTTGGTGGCGGTAATGGTTTGAGAAGCAAGCTAGCAAGCTAGCAAACATGCATGTAAACATTATTTAAATTTATTTTACATGTTGCATTTGCTTTTTAAATGTTTAATGAGGAAGGAAATGTATTCAGCATATCTGAAGTATGCATACAATGTGTTATATTAGGAAACTGACTGTAAATGTAAATAGTTTTTATTACACAACAGTCCACAGGGCACATTTAGCCTCAGATAATGATCCAAGAAGCCCAATGTAAAGGATCCTGATGCAAAGTGCTGAGACAATGAAAACAGTGATCCTACAAAAGGCAGGTTAAAATGTTCAAAGGTTAGGTATCAACACAACAGCTCAACCATTTTAATTAAGTTTCCATGCTGTACCCCTTCAGGCTAAATGTGGAATATACAGCTAAACCACAGTCTTCAAGGCTGCAATTTAAGAAGCTTGTGGAGGAAAATCCCCTATTAAGCTAAGCTGGATCTTGACCCTCTCTCATTTTATGATTTGGGGCTGTGTAGTGACGGCGTTCTGTTGGCGGCTTCATTTTGCCGTCCAGGTTGATGAAAACATTTTGGACCGGCACGCTTTTCACATCACATCAGATCAAATGTAATGGAAACAGGAAGGGACGCCGACTGTTGCAGCCCCCACCCCCCCCCCCCTGGAACCTCCTCCTGTCCCCTCTGTCACTGTGTGGAGCTAACAGCTGGTTTTAATAAAACACACACACATACAAAAGACTGCCAAATGTCCAGGCAGGAGAGACACAAGCTTGAGTTTGAGTCTCTGTTTATTTTTCAGACTATTTGATTAGCAGAGCATGCCGTTTTTACTTTTCAGCCAGTTTTAGTGTTTAAGTGCTGGCATTCGCTGTCAGATCCCTGGGCGGAAGTGAAAATAGACAAATGGTGGTGTGGGGTGTCAATCAATACAGGAGCCTCTTCCTCTGTGTCACTCTCCCTCCAGACCGACGGGAAACATGGAATCAAGACTTTTTGCATCAATATATATTTTTGCCTCTTTCCGTCCAGACAGCTTAGATACTCAGGCTTGCTAGATTTTGATGGTTTTACCCTTCAGTGAGGACAGTGGTTGTAATATATACATGTCAAATTCTTAGAATGGAATACAGGCTGTTTAATGTTCATTTTTTTTCAAATGTATTTTTCATTTTGAGGTTTTAGTGGTCATATGGGCAATAAAAATAAATGGGCTTTTTCTTGGAATTTCAAACAATTCATAAGAAACTGTTTTTATTACACTGAGAGACTCTTCACCCAATGTGATTTTCCTTTTCTATAAAATAAAAGGGAAGAAATACAAGGTGTCCCTTAGCCTTGGGTGCAGATGAACTTATATCACTTGCAAGATATATAAAATCATCATTCTTTAAATTCTGCAAGCTACAATTAGCCTAATTCCCAATTAAGTCAGAGTGTCATTCTGCCACTTTGCCGTGTTGGACATCACTGCTATATAATGCAGCTCTTCCTCAGCAGCCTCTATTAAAGTCTCAAAAAATGCAAGAGTGAGCAGAATATACTGAAGTTTACAGGGACACATGCAGGGAGTATTTGTTGATCTAATTCAACACTCCATTTGATCAGAGTGCTCCATTTTTTATGGGATAGACGCAAAATATGTTAGAGGGAAATGCAAATACCAACAGCTGACAGATACGAGATTAAACTGACAAAAAAAATACAAAACTCATAAGTGTCAAATTGTAGACACTACCACAACCATTTGGCTAAGAGCTAACAGATGAGCTAAAAAGTACAGATAAACTGAGCATACATATTGGTCCCCACAGTGTTCTGGCACTGGGGCTCCCAATCTTTCCCATGTGAAAGCTTATTGGACCCATCTAACTTTTTTTTTTTGCACAATGCCTTTAAAATTCATTGACAATACTGCAGCAAATGTAAACATTAAAGTAAATGCAACAGTTTAAGTTCATGTGTGCTGCCGCAATACTTCAAGGTTTACCTAAGCAGGAGTTCTTAATTTCTTCCATCTGAAATTTTTGTCAGCTCAGCTGTTAATAAGCTAATCAGGTTATTCCTTCTCTAATATCTGTGTATTTTTGTAAGCGAGCACTAGCTAGTTAGATGCAAGTGAGCCAACTGGTGTGCCAAACTGCAGGAGTAGGTCAGCTTTGGGCAGCTTTGGAAACATTAATACACATCTTACCAAAAAAATAATAAAGATAAAAACTATTATTATTATTATTGTAAGTAGTAGTATTCAACTTTATTTATTTTATTTTTTATTTTTGTTCATCTTTATTCCAAATTACTGAGGTGCCCAGGTACCACCTGGCCACCTCCAACTTGGACAACTATGTCTCTAGTATACATGCATAACATACAGTTATAAAAGTGATAGAAAGTTCTTAATTAGCATTTAGGTTCATTTGAGAGAAATCAGTATTGATTTCTAACAGAGAGCCATTTAATTTTCCTGAGTGGCCCAATTTGTGAGCTCTCATCTCCATCTAGTGTCCATTCTTTACTATGACAACACTGAATTTTTTGCAATCTCTAATTTCTGTTTTTCTTAGAAACAAAGACACCTTACCATCCAGCAGGCAGTCAAAATGAAGACACTGCAAATACTCTCTCTCTCTCATAAAGCCATTCAGAGGAGTGGCCCAGCCTTCAGCCAGCACCTGCACCCACTGCATGTCCAGCTGAGGATCATACACACAGTCACATACAGTAGGTTACATCCTGAACAACAACTCATTACAAATGTAGGTCATATGCATATATGGGACATAAGTAAGTGTAAAACAAATGTTTATAAAAAAGCTTTTAATTGTTATTTTGTTTCACAAATGTCTTAAGGTTATTAGAATAAGATCAATCAAAATTAAAATTCAGGAGCACCTTCCCAATCTGTACAGCAGGCAGAGTCTCTGCATCAGCCTTAGCCAGGTCCAGTTTATTCTCCTGGACATACAGCTCTTTCACTTCATAGGATGCATCAATAGGAACTATATCCTGCAGGATAAAAAAAATGGAAAAAATTAGTTATCATAAATTCATCTTACAAAGCATCCAACAAAATCCAGCCTTTGGTGAAGGATTACTAGTTACTATAGAAACACTGATTCATGTAATACAGTGGCAAAGCAGTGACATCAACAATAATGCAAATATGCGGCGGCACTGCACCCCTGTGGTCTAAAGAGGAATAACAGCACAGTTCTATGTAAGGCCTGTAGCTGTCTTGTAATTGTCATACAGATGTTCTTTAAATGGGACATAACCAATGAATAAAACAAGCAGCTGTTTCTATACATCATGCACATCACGCAAACATGTCAAAGCAGAATATTTCTTCATCTCACCCGCTCCTGAAGCAGGTCAACAAGCTGTTGTATGCACTCGTTCACACTGCAGGAGTCAGTCTTCAGCACCAGCTCAGGGGCCTCTGGCTTCTCATACTCTGAGTCAATGCCAGTGAAACCTAAAAAAAATTTTTTTAAAAACTTAAATTCACAGTAAGAGCTTAAACTTCTATAAAACATCAAACTCCTTCTTAATGTGAAAAGATAAATTCATTATCTTACCATTACTGTACGGATTTGAATTAACACTGTATAGATCAGGCAAGCAGTCACTCACAATAACTAAACTAAATAAGCACTTGTAAACAAAATACGACCACAAACTAATAATTGCAAAAAAACAAACATAAATAACTACTTCATCTACACTCTTTAATCCAGAATTCCTACACAAAAGTTTTGGCACAGATACAGCTGATGGTGATAACCTGTAAGTTAAATCAGAACCTGTCCTTTTTCTGGCGGATTAAAATGCAGATTCAGAGAGACGGTCAACACTAAATTCCATCTCTTTAAAAAAATAACTATTTATGACAACAGGGAGACTCTTACAAAGCCCAAAATGAAAACTAAAACAGCATGAAAAAACAAATTGAGGAAACTGGATCAAGATCACCACATTCTGTGCAAAACACCACAATGAGATAAGGCAAAGTTCCTCAAGCAGTGATGCATCAGTTTTGTTGTAGCTGTCAAGTCGTTTTTCTGTGTACTGTACTTTTCTGTGTACTCTGACATGAAAACAGTAGCAGAGGCCAAAAGTGCAAACTTTGTTAGTTACGTGTGACAAACAACAGCAGAATTCACACTAATGAAAATGCAAATGCACAGTCCATCAGTCCACAGTCCACAGATCAATGGAAAAATAAAATAAATTCAAGATTTTAAAATTGTACATTAACTCTCTACTTTGGAGCAGGTACTGTGAATGGTACAGAGCACTGTGTAGTCATAGTATGAACCCTGACCTTCCTGATCACATGACACATATAATGATTCAGGCTTTGTTTGGAGCAAATGATGCACTGCAAATAAACAGTAATAAACCATACTTCACCTCTTATCTCCCCTGCTCTGGCTCTCTTGTACAGCCCCTTCACATCCCTCTGCTCACAGACATCCAGCGGAGCGTCCACAAACACCTCAAAGAATGGCAGCCCTGCAGCCTCGTGGATTTTCCTGGCATTTAGGCGATCCTGAAAGGTGACAGCCAAACATAAAGTAAGACACCCTTGATTTAGCCAAAGAGCTAGTGAGAGATAGTGCTCTGTAATGGCCATTTTGGTTGTTTTTTATCAAGAAAAAGTTTTGTTTTCTGCTGAATGACAACACCATTCAACACAGTACAACAGATTTTATCCCAGCAAGATTTAGTTTCCAGTAATAGAAAATAAAAGTAACACCTCTTATATTGTAGTTAGAAAGAGATAAATAGTTTTTGAACTGCAAATTGTGTAGTTCAGAGTTTATAGTAAAGGTTTTGTAAATTAAATTTAATTTGGTCTGGTTACATACGTTATGTGTATAATTCAAGACCAGAACATAAAAACTTCTGTCTCTAAATGCTCAGCTTAATCATGCTACATCACAACTTACACATCTATCTTTTGAACTGGCATCACCAGTTGCAGTGAGATAATGAGGATGTTCAATGACAAACTGAGTAGCGTCATCTTTATCAACCCATCATCTAAAGGTAATTCAAAACTAGATAAGAAATTGACTGTGCTCTAAGACACCAGCTTATTGATGCTGATTTCCTTTTACTCTTGAACCGAACAGTTCAAAGACAGGCTTTTTTTTTTTACATATATATAAAATTTAATAAAGTCTGTACAACAGAGTGAGAGACACGTTTACAAGGGTACCACTGAGGTCCTGCCACATTTCTCCTTTCTCTAATTTAACCCCTGATGCTTTCTTTGGAGAATTACTCACTCTGCTGTAAGGAGAAATGAAGCTGGCGATGCAGACCAGCCCAGCATCAGCAAAAAGCCGGGCCACCTCAGCAATGCGTCTAATGTTCTCTTCACGGTCCTCTGGGCTGAAGCCTAGGTTTTTGTTAAGGCCCTGACGGATGTTGTCCCCATCCAGTGTATAGCAGGGGATACCATGACACACAAGGTACTCCTCAAGAGCCATGCTCACAGTGGTCTTCCCTGCCCCCGACAAACCTTGGCACAGAAGAAAACAACCCTTCCTGTCAAATGATGAAACAGTTACGAGAAAATCTGATTTTGTAAGTTTAAGCTGCTGACATGTCACAACCTACCACTCAGCCAAACAGTGCATCCCCTGAAGCCTCCTCTTGTGCCAACAACTTGTCCACGCTTGTTCCGGCTAACATGATGAGCTTGATAGGTGACATTAGTTGCACGTTGCATTCCCTGAAATTATTGGTTTAACAGCAAGTCAGACCACTTTTGCCCTCATTCAAATTCATACAGAAAAAAAAAAACACATTGAAGACTACAGGATAGAAGGTTAACTTGTACAGATGAGGCCTTGCAAGTGCCTCACATCAGAAAACATCTTAAAAGTGGCTTTTGAAATCTGGATCCTCAGAAATGTGTATGTTGTTCTCTTATATGAAGAAAGCATGAAACATGTATGTAGAGCTAATTGTAAAACTTCTCGCCATTATCAAATAATCTCTCTCTGATTATTTTCTCCTTCGGCCATTTTATTATAAAATGTTATGAAACTTTTACCACCAGGTATTACTGTGATATGATACTGGCCGATGTCATTAAAAATTGATTGAAACATTTATCAATTAGTATAACTATTAACTAGCTAAGACTGTGTGTTTGTGTTTGTGTCTGGTGTATGCAAGTAGATAACAAATGTGTGGATGTTACATTATTATCCTTGATGATTAAAAATACGGCAGCTCAGATTTAGTTCAAATCAGATTTTAATCATCATTCAATCTGAGGACTTCATGCACGCAGCAGTAGGTTACCTGGCAATGGTTTTATATTTTACCGAAACTGATGCTGAAGCCATGAAGGGTAATGATATCACAGCTGCAAGGGCACTAACCAAACATTTGATGCCCTTCCAGAAAATACATTGGCAGCTGACTGATTAGACACTTTTTTCAGTTAACTGTCAATACTTGAAACCAAGGCTTTAAAATGTTGAGCTGGCGTTGCCGTATTGCAGCATAACATCAAGCAAGCTAGCTGCCTGAACCGTTAGCTTGTTAGCTCATTAGTAGCTGGTTAGACGTGGACGGAAGTGATGGATCTATGCGTTGAATTAACACAACTTGGAGACAGAAAACTCACCCAGCTCTCGGCAGCGTTGCTTAGCTTCTGTTTCTTGCTCGAGTTGCCATATGTCTCCATGGCTGGCGGCGGTCAGCGGCTGAATTAACCGAGTAGCTCTTTTTTAAAAACACAAAATAACGTCAAACCGCTTGACCCTTATTTTACCAGGACAGGTATACCTTAATTTCTTTGGCACAGGTTTCCTCGGTGAATGGAGGACCCCGGAGCCGACGAGGCTGGCACAACAACCGGGAAGAGCTTCTCCCCAGAAGCCACGTAACCGGCGACGGAATGACGCATTTCCTCAGCCGGCGTTCGGCTCGTAGAGCTGATCTGATGTCAGTTTTGTTTCGTTATTATCTCTCAGCACAGTAACGGCCTAAATGGCTCAACTGACCTGCAACAAGTATTCCAAAGCAACTGTTTTCACGGTCACAAAGCATCTTATTACGATATCATGCGATTTAATCTTTCGAGATAAGATATTTATGTTTTTAAAAATGACATATTTTTAGCAAGCAAAAAAGCATTTTAAATTACTGAAATTAGTTTCAATGATTCATGGTGCAATTATGTAAATATCGGTTGTAATTGTGTTTTCGTGTAATCACTACATTTTTTAAAAAATGGCAGATATGGAATAAAGCTGACATTATATCAATAATAAATCCATAATTACCTACATTTAACCAAATGGCCTGCTCTCCCCCCGCTGGTGTAAAATGCGAATATATTTTAGACAACCTATTTGAAAATTACCAGAGTTACAAGGTGGATGCTTGTGCTGATTACAGGGCAGTTTCTCAGAATTAAAGAGGATGCTAGACAGGAGGCTGGGTACAGAGGCTGGATGGGTCTAAGAATATGTGGAGCCGGGGAGGAGCGCTCTTTGAAAGGCAAGCGGCTCTGTCGTATGTTCTAGCAGTCCAGCCTGAGCAGAGCAGCGACCAGAGCGCAGCATCAGGGATTTAAGGACCTGCGAGTAGCCTTCAGGAAGAGGCACAAGGAGGCCCGAGGAAGACAGGTAGGTGGGATGCTATTAAGCTGTGCAACATGTGAATCAGAACACGGGTCTAAACACATCCATCTCATCGTTTGGTATGCTGGTGAAGAGATGGATTGTGATCGTTAACAGGATGCTATAGCCGGATTGGATGTTGTACTACTGATGTCAACTTTTTCATCAGTCCTCCATGCAGGTACAGAAATACATACATGACGAAATCTTAAGGATACAACCAACCTTTGAGATTGTATTATTATCATAATTATTATTATAAGGCTCGTGTATTCTCAATAATGCGTACAGAAAGTTTTATTAGATGTATCATCAGATAGAAGCTGGAAGACTCCGTGTTTATGGTATGATGATGTCAGTAAGGCTATTTACAGTTGTCTGTCAGGGTTTTTATCAGTAGCATCACTTGGTGAACGGAAATGAATTGGTAAGTAGACAGCTCAAACACATTCATATACAAATCCATGACATTATTTTCGTATTATAGACACTTAGTAGTCTATACAGACTGTAACTGCATGTGATACAGCTGTGTCTTGCTTTAATTTTGTTTGAATAATTCAGTGGTCAATTCCCAACTGCAATGGCTTTGACTGAAAACGAGAGGACTTAATTACAGGACATGCAATGGCCTTTTGCCCCACCCAGTAGCCTCATATGAAACATGGTGTTTAACAGTGTGTGTGGGGCCACTCTGCTGCTACACCCCAAAAGTAAACTTCAAAACCTGCTGCGCCGCACACATCACATGTGACAGACTGCTGCCCTGTAATATGGGAGGCACTGGAGACACCCAGTCCTGAACCTGACATTAGGGCTGGGATGCATCCCACATGTGGTTGTGGCACACAGAAAAGTAGGGATGGCTCCATATTCAGTGTGACCATTTTGATTTTTGTGCTAAGAAACTGGATACATTTGCAAAAGCAAACAAGAAAATGTGTTTGTTCTGTCAGAAACAGAATATGTATGTGTGTGCTTTGAAGAACAACTTTGTACAGTGAACTGGTTTTGTACTGTTGTCGTGGAATCAAGTACAGGAAGTGAACATCGTAAAAAAAACTACAGGCTGACCATTACCCTTTTGAGTATCATGGCATTTTCCCTGGCAAATGAATGTGCAGGATTTTTTCCACAACAAATAGTGCATGCCTGATGCCACGGGTTAAGTAATTCTCACTACTTCTTCTCTCCAAGTTGTATGAACTAACTACATTGACTCAGGTACAACAATGACATACTTGTACTTTATATTACTATTTCACTGCATTTCAGAGGCAAACATTGTGCTATTTACTCCAGTAATTGACAACTATAAATACTTTAGAGCAGCGATCTTCAGTGTGGGGTCTGGGTGCCTCAGGGGGGGACAGTGACCCAACTTTGGTCCTCCAGGGGGTTTCTAGGGTTCACCAGCAAAAAGAGAATAATTTATTTTCACTATAATTTCATCCATAGCAAACAATGACAAAATATGCAATGATTTTAGCCACTGGTTTCATACACAGGGTTCTGTGGTTTAGTTTGTGCCAGTTTAGGGGTCCTTGACTGGAACAAATTTTGGAACCATTACTTAAGAGGAGAGGAGTTTAGGTAAGTAATATATGATGAGCTTATTTGGGATATATTTAACTCATTTACAGTAAAATGTAGTATGTATACTATGCTTCATCTAAAACAAATACGACAGGGAAGTACTATTCATTTGGTTTTACCAGACAACAAACCCCCAGTACTGATCCAAAAATATTAAATTTAGGGACAATTTTCATGCATAAAGAGATCTTTAATTTTTGTTTTTCTTTAGGTATATTTTGTTTAATAACACTTAAGTACTCAACTGGAGTGTTTTGGGGGGTTTTTTACCTTAAAGTAAGTATTTTTACATTGTATAATTGCCATTCTGCAGCTAACATTAACAAAGGATGTGAACTTCTTAAGCACAGTTAATCATGGAAAAAAGCACACTTGTCATATCCCAAAGCCCCAAGAAATAATACTTTTATCGGAAAGCTACTGAGAAGATCTTTCTATTTTTATTGCAGCAGTGTTCATAGTGCCAAACTGCTGTATAAACTTGTGTCAGACGCTTCGGTCACAGTATGAGCTATACATTTACTGTTTTTAGCATCTGCTGACAAAAAATGAAACTAACACAACGTGCTACACTGCTAAACATGCAGGTGATAATGCAACAAGTGAACTGTATAACATATGTAGGCAACTCTCTGTGGTGTAACCATTTCCAAGAGGGCTGGGCTGCCTCTTGGTGGGACTTATTTTTAACCTTCCCTTTGAAAAAGACACTCACATGTTGTAAAGGAGAAAATGAGTGAACAGTAATAGTAGCATGTAATTATGAAGAAACCAAAAATGTAGTCAAATCCCTGGTAACCCTGAAGTAAAGTACAGCCTTCAAGGCAACTGGGCGGCTTCTCTTGAAATAGTATGAGTGAGTGGAGGCAGCCAAGTTATCCATTACAGCCCTGTGACCGTGTGGAATAGGTTTTTCTGCCAGTTTTCCATCACAACCCATCCCTTTAGAGTGCTGGGTGCTCGGCTGGTGGGAAAACAGTGTACTGTACACTAGGGAGAAAAGGACCAGTGGAAAACTAGTCTAATGGAGACAGTGTGCTGACCTCCCATGTACAGTACATATGTGCAGTCTCAGACTGAACTCTAGAAAATAAACATCCTCCACCTGTTTTGCAGTTTATGTAAGAGATACAAGAAAATAGAGGACATACAGATTTTTAAAAAGAAAAAAAAACACTCCATTACATAAAGTATTGCATCCTTCCAACAATTTAATACAGTGAAATAATATTTTACCATTTATATATATAATATTAAACTATTGTTTCCTCCATAAGCCAAGCATTAGTGTCAAGACCCCTTCCAAAAAAGGATAACATTAATCATTTGTTCAAATACTTAAAATATATTTAAGTTTTCTCAACAAGTGACGTCATTTCCCTGTGTGAATAATGACTGTTTGGTTTGTACAAAGTGTTTGACTTTGACATTAGAGATAGCTTGATATCTTTATATCTCCTTTCCTGACAGCAGTCCAAGCTGTAAACCATGACCACAGTCTTTCAGTATTCTTAATAAAACAAGATGTGAACATTTATCCTCAACCTTTGATATTGCAGTTTGACAAAACCATCCAATCTCAGGGTCCACCCACTTAGCTTTACATGCATGGTTCTTGTTCACATTGACTTAAATTGTTTCTTCATGCTCATTTTATAAGCCAACGCAAACAAGAGGTCCTTAAAGCGTTATGGGTAAAATCGTAAAACATGCAAGTTCATGTTGAACTTAGAAGTTCATGTAAGTTCATCCTGAACTTGAGTGTGTGCTTGACAAAGCTGTAAAGATTGATGTCAATGCTTACCTCAAAGAGGCTGAACTGGCAACCATAACTTCCAAAGATGAAACAGACCTCTAAGAAATATTAGGGATTCAGGACATGTAATCACGATGGTAATATAGTACACAGTAGTGTGAAGGGAGGGATAAAACAGTTTGAACAATGAATTAAGATGTTATAGTAAGAAATATTCTATGCAATTAGTAACCTCAATAGTCCAATCATAATGTGTCAATGTGTGTTTACTCCTAATCACTTCAATAACAATGGAATATTTTTAATTGAAGTTAACAATCTATCTAGCAGATAATAATAGATATGCTTCCACAACAACTGAAAAAACACAGTCTATTGATTAGGACAGCTAAATGCCATAAAAAGCTACCAAGTGGACCTTGAGGCAAACTTTATTAGATTTTGAACCATAAGCACATTTGTTTTCAAACCTTAACAAACTTACTTTCTGTCTTTACACCTAACATTGAAATGCTGTGATCAAATCACTTAAAACAAATTTTAATTCAAGGTGTAAAGGTGGCATTAGTTGCTTTAAACTGAACAAACCTCGACAATGTTAAAAGCAATGTTTCCCTGTCCTTCTCCAGTTGAAAGAGATTCGTCCTTATCTGGAGCCACACCCACCAGTGATGTCACAGTGTAATGACATCTCTGTAGCAAGGTGATCATGAAGTGTTCAGATGGGTCACATGGGTGTTTTGTAAGATGAGAAAGAACAACCCTTTCTGTCCTTCAGCTTGAGAGACCTGTTGGACACTTTAAGGTCAATTTCAAAATTAAACAAGCCATATTTGATTGTAGGGCTGCAAGAGGCTACAATGATTTGTCTCAAATTGGTATCGTCAGCACAGTCTTATTACTTCTTTAAATTCTTGAGCTTAAACTGAGCTGTTCAACCTTAGAGATGTAAAATAAATGTGAAATATGTCTTATTCCAAAAACGAGAAAACCCATTTCTCTCAGTTTTGCATACCCATGATGTGAATGCTTTGCTGCACCAATAAAAAAAGGGACTGGATAACTGTCAGTGACATATAAGATCAAAACTTGTAGTCTAACTGACCACAGAGCTGCAACACAATCTCACTAATGCCATAAGGGACATGGCATTATAATTGACTTACATTCTTTGCTTTCCCTTGTTGATCTTATTTGCCATCATGGTCAGTATTAATATACCTTATGACCCTTTTGACCTCCTTGAAGTCTGTCAGGCCTTGTGTTCTGTAGCCATCCGTCAGTTGCATAACAGAGGCCAAATCTGCTTTGGGTTAGTCAGAGGACATTCTACTATAAGCCTTTCTCCACTTTAATAATATTTTCCCAAAAATTGATTCAGAGAAAACTGATACTTTCAGCAGCTCTCTTGAAGCCAGCCATGTGCTATTTCTATCCCATCTTTTGTCCTGGTGCCAGATTCATTTCCAAGTAAACATCCCATCCTGTATGTATCCCAGATGACATTAATTGTGATGTATTTCAGGGCTGATAGCAGTATCCTCAAATCCATTAACGGAGCTGTTACAGGTACTAGAAGCCTTTTAGACACGAAAGAATGAAAAGGTCAGTGTTGTAGTGCTCTCTCAAATCATTAATTAAAAAGAGCACAACAAAAGATTGCACTCATTCATCTGTAATGTTGTTGTCTTCTAGGTGTCATTACCTATCATTCACATCCCACTGTCAACAATCTGTCCATCATTTTGATTAATTTTCGCTTTTTTTAACTTGTTTTTTATTTCAGTTCATTTAGCATAGTGTTGTACAGCCTTGCTTAGCTTAGTTTAGTTCACTTGCATGTGTTTTTTTTTATGGTTGATACGACAATTACATCACAAAGTCCATTTAGTAGACTTTGAAAACCTTGAAAGCTCTGAAAATTACGATCTCTGCACTACTCCATCAAACATTGCAAAGGACAATGGACAACTGGACAATGTGTTTTTTTTTATTAGATTGTTTGTTTCCAAGCTCAAGAATGAACTTTTGATCTCAATCATTTTAGTTTGGTTCTCTCTTCAGTTTTCCAAGAGATACACACAGTTGAGGCTCCCATTCCTTTTTTTATTTCCAGTGCTTTGTATTTTCTTATATTGTCATCTATTTTTTATTCTTTTTTAATTACTTTTCTATGTACTTTGTACTCTCTTTTAATTATGGATATGGATCTTACTTTTACATTTATTCATGTAAAGCACACTGACTTCCAATGTGTACAAACATACCACTTAAATAACCTTGCTAATGCTGTTGCCAAAACATAATGTTTGACCATGAAAAACGCTGTGACCATAGCAGCTGCATGTTGAGGACAAAATCAGAAAACCAAAGCAGTTTGGCAGTTAGACTTTGGAAAGGCTAAAATAAGAGTTTGATTGAATGTCCAGGCAGAAAACTGTCATGATGGCTCTTGTGAAAGTCCAGGGTAAGGAAAATGTAACGCTCAGCATTAACTCATACTAGCTCATATAGAATAACTGCCTGGAGTTTTCAACCATTGGAATTAAAAAAAACATTGCATCAATTTAAGCTCTATCTCTTGCTTTGCTAATCCCTAGGATTAGGAAGAGTGGAAACAAAAGTAAATAACAGATCATCTCTCTGTTTTTCGTCTGGCACACTTAGTGCAAACGAGCAGAGGCTGTTTACTTCTATGCTTTTCAATCTTGTGCAAATTATAATAGTATACTTGTGCTTTCCAAGTATAAAAGTGAGTCAGTTTCCAACCTTTTTTTCTCTCTTTTGGCAGCTAAAAAGTCTTAACAAAGAGGAGCGGTGTCTGTGGGTGGACAGTGCAGGCACCCATGGCATCACAGGAGCTTGTGGATGCGAGAGACTCTGCCACCAATAACCTGAACCCTGGAATGGAGGGTGGTGCTGTGCCCAATAAAACATGTCCTGTTCACACCCCGGGTGGGGAGGACACAAAGAGGGGTTTTCGGAAAGGCATAGGGAGACATAACGACTACGTGAAGATCTCTGTGCCAGAATCCAAGGTCAATCGTCTGCCCATGGAGTGGTGGAAAACAGTAATCGCCTTCTTCTACGCTGCTTTTAACTTGGTCCTGACCACAGTCGTCATTACTGTTGTCCACGAGAGGGTCCCGCCCAAAGAAAGCAGCCCACCTCTTCCTGACAAGTTTTTTGACTATATTGACAGGGTCAAATGGGCGTTTACAGTAACAGAGATCAATGGCATGGTGCTGCTGGCCATTTGGTTGATCCAGTTGTTCTTCTTCAGATACAAGTAAGAACCTTTTTTTCCAGCTTATAAGAGGAGTCTGAAAATATTCTTTTTTTTTAAGTTTTGACTGGATTTTCTGACAAGAAAAATACAAAATAATGCCAGTCTTATCTTTTTAATGTAGTGTCAGTGAGAGACTGGATTTCAAAAACACCTCTTTTTTTTACAAAGAGGTGGTTTGTGATAATACACTTTAACAGGTCTGTGCTCTGCATGTCTTTTCCTGTTACTCAGGAACTCCATCATAATATGGCATAATAAGGCTCCCACCTTGTGTGACTGTTCATCATGGGCAGTTTAGAAAACAGTCTTTGCTTTCTACAGCTGAAACCAAAATCAGACCTTTACTGTTGTGTTTTTAATGTAGATAAAGAAAAAAATCTTCAATTAAACTATACCTTCATCATTAAAGCTTTCCTTCCTCCTCATTTTTCATGTGGGGACCAAAATAGAAACAATAATCTAATCCAAAAAAAGGACTTTATTGTCATCTGACATGTATCGTGTGTTGCCTGATTAATAAAGCTAAATTCAAATATCTGAGCAGATGCCGTCTAAAATCATTTGCCAGCATTTTGTACATTGAAATAGAAGTTTAATACATTATAAGTAAAACTGCATTGCACCTATGTATCATTGAATTGTGGTTCTGATATTGTCCGTTTGCAGGTCAATAGCAAGCAGGCGGTTCTTCTTCCTCATTGGTACCCTGTACTTGTACCGCTGTGTCACTATGTACATCACCACCCTGCCTGTACCTGGCATGCATATGACTTGTGCTCCTAAGGTGAGTAGCACACAAACATCAGAGTGGTGCATCAGCTGCCGCTGCTCAGCCATGCACTCTCGAACACCCCTGGAGACTCATTGTGCACAACCATGCAAGACATGGAGCTATAAAAAAGCCATTTTGACATTTTACCGCCTCAGGACATCAGCAGCATTTAGGTGCATCAAACACATGTGCTCCTAGCGGTTCCAGGGTTGCATGTTGCAAAAGGATTAGAGGTCGGAGAGTTTGTGGGTTGTTTTGTTCCAAAGATCTTAAAATATTTTAAATAGCGCATGCAAGCGCTAAGTAGGTTGTCTCTAATTACTTTGAGCAACAAGCACAATGCCGTACTGTATGTATTTAAAGACATCGTTAATATTATTTTTTAATTAACTTCCCTCACATCCTCTTTATTTTAACCGCATGTTTCCTGGTTCTGAATTATGTAGAGCTGAAGAGACCAACAGAAGATTAATCATTGTTGATTCACTTCTTTGTTTTCTTGTCAAGAGTTGGAGGATACCATTATCTTGTATGCATTATAATCATGAAGTTACAGCCTGCAAACTTAGCTTAGCGCAAGACAATGAAGAGCGAGCTTGACTCTATCTAATATTTAGAAAATCAGCACAAGATTAACTTATGTATGTTTTATCGCTTTTCAAGATTCTACCATATTTTATTTACCAAAGGCTGCCCATGGAAATACACACATGCAAAGTATTAAATCTAAATGACAAAACAACAACAACAACAACAACAACAACAACAACAACAACCACAATAACAAATGAAAGAAAGTGTCAAAACAGGGAGTTTACAGGGTATTAATGCAAGACTTTTTCATGTTCAGACGCACATAATTGTTGCCGATGTGGCATTGCTATGAGGTTGTAAGGCAAGTAGTAGACACTCTAAAATGTCAAACTATGTATTAGTTTTGAGAGTTAATTAGCCCTAACCAATAGTATTTATCTGGATATCAACTAGGTATTTAAATATTTATTTAACAAAAACGCCCCACATTTTCTGGTTCCAGCTTCTCAAGTTCAAAGATTTTTTGTCAAGCTTACCTTTGCTTAACATCACTGTAAATTTAATACCTGACTTTTGATCTAATAGTCAGTCAAAACAAGCAATATGAAATTGCTGTGTTTGACTACAGTAACTATATGTATTTTAAAATTTAATTGATATTGAAATAATCAATAACTGGCCCAACTGTGACTTTTGATAGTGTTAATCTTTTTCTGTATCTTTATGTCTGTTTAATGTTCTCTATCAGCTGCACGGAGACTCTCAGGCAAAACTCCAACGAATCCTGCGCCTGGTCTCAGGCGGGGGTCTGTCCATCACCAACTCTCATCTCTTGTGTGGAGACTTCCTCTACAGTGGACACACTGTGATGCTCACTCTCACCTACCTGTTCATTAAGGAGTGTGAGTACTCAAAACAACACTTGTTTGTGTGTTTACTTGTAATGAATAATTTAGGCAAATTGCCCATGAATAATATATGAATACATAGGCTGACTAGGCACCAATAGGATACGAAAGAGTAACATGTATTGCTAGTGTTATTGTATCTTTTTTCACATTTTTGGCATATATTGTATATCTTGTAAAGCATTTTGCTGGACATAGCCTTCAGTAATTTTCCAGTTTTATTAGTTATACCTAGCCAAATCAAATGCAGCCTTATATAACAGCCTTGCAAGCAGTTGTCTCTTCATGAAGGTTTTATGTTCAGCTCTAATTTTGACTCTTTTAGAGGGGTGTTAATTCAACTTTGTGGCCATTTTCAAGGCCGTAGTCTCTAGTGCTGTTGGATTATGTTGTGTTATACTTGATGAACATTTTTTTTTGTAATGGTTTTTACTTTTAACTGGCTGTACCTAATAAATTGGCAGCCGATGACACTGCACTTGCACTGCTGCAGGAAGCCTTTTTTTTTTGACTGTGGAAACATGAAAAAAACAGAAACATATTATGTCACAAATTGTGTCGTCATCCCTCTCTCTCCTTCCCTCTCTCCAAAGACTCGCCAAAGTCATTTTGGTGGTATCATCTGATGTGCTGGCTGCTGGCTGCTGTGGGCGTAGTATGCATCTTGGTGGCACATGAGCACTACAGTGTGGATGTGGTTGTGGCCTATTTCATCACCTCCCGCCTGTTCTGGTGGTACCACACCATGGCCAACCTACAGGTCAGGACACAAAGTTAAACACTAGGGGGCAGTCTGTATGTTGTTTGAAGTACAAGAGTGTTAGAAACAGCTTTCAGAGCTGAATACTCCCTTTTCTTTGAACCTTGTTTCACATCAGTCATTATGAAGGGATATTTTCAGTATCTGTGTGAAGACACACAGCTGTACTTATTCAGTTTACCTTAAGTGTACCAGCTAGTAGTCACATGCCAGCACAATAACTTCTTACAGTTTATGTTTCATAAAATTATGGGTTACACATAACTTATAATTATATGTTTATAATAAATACAAGGTTTGTTTTTAGACTGTAAATTGTAAACTGTAAATTACTTTAAACAGCAGCATATGGCTTTTCAAGCTGATGAGTTGCTCCCTCTGCTGGCCAAAGTTAATACAGAGTGGTACACAGCAAAAATATTTTTCATATTCAAAATGTATTTCATTTAACACAAAATGAAATAACATGAAAATGAAAACCATAACAGCAGCTGCCGGTTTTAATGTGAATACAGTGTTTTTAAGCTCCGACATTCAGATCATTTTAGTTAACAAAGAGGATGATCATGTTATATTTAAGATTTATACTTTATCTCAACTATGGAAGAAAGCCTCACATATATTTAAAATTTGTCTATTTAAACTAATTTAACTGTTTAAAAATCACATGTTATTTTTGGTGTGTGTTCAAAGCTATGTACACTATTTCTTATGTTTGTCGTTGAACAGCTGACAGGGTCAAGTTTATGTGAATATGTCATTTCTGCAGCCTAAATATCTTTCAGAGCTCCTTCTTTTGTAACATTATAACTCTACCACTCCTCAGCATAGAAACAATAGAGGTCAAAAAGAGCAAATATATACTAAAAGGCTGATTTTGGAAGACATATACTTAATTTTTCTAACTTAGACTGCAAAAGCCTTAAATTTACTTTAAAAAAGTGGAATTTTTTCCACTATTGGAAGTATGTGTGAAAGAGACCATTTAATGGCTAGATAGAGCAGCAGGAATGTAACTCCTACAGACCATTAGGACAATAAAAAGAACAAAAAGGTCCACATGCTTTTCTCTTGGGATTTGACTTTTTGAAAAATGTGACCTGCAGTTGCACCAGAAGTAATGAATAAGTCGTGGAAAATATCTGAAGGGAAGTGAAGGAGCAAAACCTTTTAACATTATTCTAAATAATATCTTTATTTGTCTTGACAGACTCTAAAATGCTCACCTAACAACTACCTCACCAACACCTGGTGGAACCCACTATTCAACTTCTTGGAGAGGAACGTCCAAACCTCTGTACCGTGTTCATACAGTTGGCCCATCACTTGGCCTCCCGCCTGCCTTAAAAATCCCTGCAAGAAGTACTCCATGGTCCAGAGCACACGAGAGGAGTGAGTCGACCTTGATACCCCAGCAGTGTTCCCTGATCCATTAAAGTGGTATTATTTAATTCGGTCTAGGCTAATGGAGAGCAACATTATGGTACCAAATGCATAGCTACGTAAGAAATGTTTCAGCAAAAATGTGTCTAGAAGGATAATCATGTTGTCTCTGTGTGCTCTTTGTTGATGTAATTTATTAATGAGATGAAGTCCTGAAAAACCTTCATTGTTCTTGTAACTGAAAACCGGTTTCAGTTCTCCGTGAATTTCATACATAAACAGACAGCTTGTGGCAACTGACTGGCAGATTTGTTGCAGCATTTGCAAAACTTGTTTTACATTATTTTAGATGTGCTACCACAAATCTTTCATACTGTGTGTGTTGACGGGGTTTACCTCAATACAATATCGAAGTGCATAAGTCACAAGGTGCCTTAGTGTGTTCAATGTCAGTAGGTGTTCCAAAACTGCCATCCCCAGTCTTGGTGTTTTTTTTCCTCTATAAGTTTTATGTTATTATTATTATTATTATTATTATTATTATTATTATTATTATTATTATTATTATTATTATTATTATTATTATTATTTCATTCATTTAGTAGCATTGAGTGTGTATATCCTAGTTGTAGCTTCAACATTGTACTATTGTATTAAAATGTACCCATACCAAGGCTTTGCTGTTTTTTTAAGTGTATTTTTAGCAGCCTTTCCTATTACTTTCCTTGGATCTATGTGAATGAAGGGCAGACTGTAGACATTATCAAAGAAAACTGACTTGAATTGCTTTAAACTAAAACACATTCATATTTGCACTGCTAAGCCAGGATGCTACAACAGCGCCTTTGCAAAAAAAATAACATGCAGATAATGAAAGGGAAGGAAAGTGCCAGTAGAAATGGTTTTCCAGTGGCAGGATAACAACCAGAGTGTACATCTGGTGAGTCAGACTACCTGAAACAAAGGGAAGAAAGAAAAGGATCCAGGTCCATGTAAAAAATACACACAAGAACACAAAATGCAAAACACCACACTGCAATACACTCTTGCACAGAAAAGAGACTGATGAACTGAGTTTTGCTTCATTCACCACTACTAACAGTAAATGTTTACTTTTGTTAACTGAGTAATGACACTGAAGCAGGAGCTGGCTGATTGGAAAGACAAATTGCACTCTTGAGGAAAGTTGACAGAGCTATAGAGATAGCTATGATAAGTCTGTTTTTATCTCTTATTATTGTTTTTCTGCATTAAACTAGGTTGGATCAAAGTGGTCTCTAAACTGATGTTATGTTGGTCTGGCAGGGGTCTGTTGGAAAAAGTGCTAACCTCACCTAATGTAAGCTATCATAGCTCACGTAACATATATCAATTAAAATTTTATTTACAAACATCTTAGGATGAGAAACACATACACACACAAAGTCAAAGTAAAGTGTCAAACACAAAGGAAAGAGACAGAGAGAACCATATATTTAAATCATTTTTATTTTCACATTCTTTGAATAAGTGAAAAATATACAAGTACAACATCCAATAATGAAATGTTCTGATTGCAACTCTTGAATTTAAAAATACTGTTATTTTCTATATTGTGTATATATATATATATTGTGTATAAATTTGATATAGTTTATTGTATAATTTGTAATTAAAATAGCACATTGTGGTATAAGAACACTAGGTTCTTTTACTGTCACAGACCCACCAGACATAGATCATGACCACCATCAAAAAGAAACAAGATATATGTAACAGAGTTAAGTAACTAA
>JAQNCA010000024.1:1795691-1810160 GCA_029783725.1 Acanthurus tractus
CTCAAGCTAAGATAATCAAGTGGAAAGTTACAATAATGCAACTCTGCATTTCTATCCACAGTCCATGAAGTTAACACTGTGCAAGGAAAGAGAGTTTTGTAATAAAGGGAGTAACATGTTAAGATAAAAATTGACTGTGAACACTGATCAGAATAAAAAGAATTTGTCAAAGCAAACAAATCCTGTTGGAAAAAAAAAAAATTCCATAAATAATATATTGAAAAAAATAAATACGCAAATTTAGATGGATCTGTTATTGACTAAGAAGGTCAAACGTCCAAGCCAAGTAATAACAGGCAGGGCAACTGCATAATACTTTATATTATTTGTCCATATTGGTGAGCCGTTGGTGAGTTTTTGCTGAATGGAGAATGAGGGAAGAGGATGTCACTCAGTTTGTGTGTGAGAGAAATGTGTTATTTGAAAGCATTAAAATAAATCATTTGTCAGATGCTTTAGAGTTTGAGAATAATTAGACTTCTTACTTGATTTCTGTTAACCCAAAATGAACACAAGGTGGTGCTGTTTCATTTAAAATACAGACATTCAAGAGGCTCAATCCATTTCTGTCTATAAATAGAATTTTCCTTTGATCTCAGCTCTTTTATCAAAAATGTTGTGTTTATTTCAAAAACTCAATTGTTACCTGGAGAGTTTTTGCAGAATTTTTACCTGCCAGTTTTGCACTGAGATCAGGGAGAAGACGGATCTCACCCTTAAAATCAACTAGTTACCTTATTGAGATGTATTTATAGTCTAATTTATGTTTCTCATTTCATTATCATTGCAACAACACTGTATAAGAGCAGCCCAAAGACTCGTGTGCTTTGAGTTTAAGTTTCTCGCAATTTTTTAAAGAACCTGAAGTTTCAACAAAGACTAAAACATCTTTAATCAAACATGTTTACCTGTTCTTCACCACCAATATGTAGCAACAGCACCAGTGCTTACTTATACCATAATGTTAAAAGATGAAACAGACTGTTACATCTGGCACTTCGAGCTCTGGTCTTTACGCCACACAAGTGATCAAATGAGCCAATGGTGCCTTTTTATTTTTCTTACAAAAAGAAAAAACAAAAACAACAAAAAAAAGAGACATGTTGAAACAGTTCAAATATGACCACTTGGGAAGCAAAATGCTATACCAAGATGACAGTGACCCAAAACATGATAATAAAAAAGGAATTCATCAAGTAATACTAAAATAGAGCATTAAAATTAAAATGTTACAGAGATGCTTGCATGGAATAAACAACATGGCTAAAGACCACACTATTAGCTACCAGAGAGAAAAGACAAAGGTCCATTGCAATAAAAGAAAGACTGCCAAGTGCTGGGGTAAATATATATATCTGCTTCATTTGTCATGTTTTAGAACAATAAAATATAGGCCTCTGAGCTATCACTCTCGCCTTTGTCCTAATGTTGCCTGCAAAAATACCAAGAAAATTGACATATCCTGACAGTTTTAAAAAGTACACATACTGAGCATTATTTTACATCTGAGCAAGACTCGAGGTCACTATTTGTTACAAATAGTTATCAAAAGAAGCCTTAAGTTTCAATTTTCTGCAAGACGCTTCAACAAGAAAAATGGCTTTCCTGTGTCCAAAGCTTATTTTCATATATACCACTATATAAAAAAAAAACAATATTAAAAAAAGAAAAATCACTAAAATATACACCGAGAAATTGAAACAAGGGTTCAAGATACAAAAAAAAAGCATTCAAATTAAAACTCAGTCTAAAATGAAAAGCAAATCAAAATGTTGATCCTTTTTTGCACCAACTGGTCAGCAACAAACTAAAATGATGTCTTGAGGACGTTTTTTTTTTGTTTTGTTTTTAATTTTTTTTTTTTTTTAGACAAGATGAGATCCCTCCGTCTTCCTTAGTGCAGTCTAAAAGAGGTGTTTGGTCACTCGGTCGAAACCCCAAATGGTCTCAAAATCCAGGGAGTGAGAGAAAGACAGAGAGAGAGAGAGAGAGAGAGAGAGAGAGACGGGGGCAGTGGGTGTTGAGGGAGTGAATGTCAGCCTAATGAACTATACAAAGCAACCAAGGTGACAAATAAATTACTGGAACGTAGAAACAGGTGTTTGGAGTGTTCTGGCGGTGCGGTGGAGAAGTTTGTGCTGCTGTTTTTTCAGTGCAGTGCCTTGAATTGCAGTAAAGCTGATTGGAACGGACGAAACACAGACGACAAATCGAAGTTTTTTTCTGTGAGAGAACGTGGGTGCTCAAGGGTGCTCCTACTAATCATGATTGTCTTGAGTTCAGTTCAGTGTCTCTACAGCGGGCGCCTTCAGGCTGGGGCGTAGAGTGAAAACAGGGAAGTGTTTTTTGGTGGTGGCATGTGACTGTGTTGAAGGAAAAGGGAGTAGGGTTAGGTGGGGTTTTGGGGGGCATGGGTTGGGGTCAGGGTGGAGGGGGTCCTCTGAGAACTGGAGGCTTCGGTTTGGAGATTTTAAGGGTCTTCATAGAATCTAACAGGCCTCCATCTCTAGCAGAGGGCCCGTAGCTGCTGCCTTCGCTTTGCATGTGGAGAAATTGCTACGTTTTCCTCCTGGAGATAAAAGAAAAAAAAAACAGACAAGAACAAAACAGGAGACACTGATCAACCACATTGTCTATGAAAAAAACTGCATTTGTATAACAAAAAAATAAAAAGTAAACGCTGTACTTTTCTCTTGAGTGAAACACATCGGTAACAAACACCAAAACATTGGTCATATTCACGTCACATTTAACCAAAACCAGACATATGAAGATGACTCAGAATGACTCAAGAGTGTCTCACCATGCAAGCACGCCTCCCCTGTTCAGGGAGGGATAAATAACCTGTCATTACAATCTACAAAATGGATCATTATTTTTTTTTTTTCCTTCTTCTTCATAGAGTTACAGCTGCTTGAATGAAAGTCTTTGCGGCAGTGTTGAGCAGGGTGCTGAGCTACAGAGGGGTTATAGGTCAGTGGCAGGATGTGGGCCGGTCTAGCTTTGATCTAATCTAATATGGGGGTTGCTGTGACCCAGCTGGCAGCGCTCCGCTTTGGCCTCCCTTGACTCACTCAATCCTCCCCTCGCGCTCTCGAGGCGAGCGCCCAATTGTGTAGCTTCTGGTTGACATTTTAGGCTGCCGCTGCAGGTGGGCGTCGGAAAAACAAGACGAGGAAATACTCTCCGCACAGGCGGATCACCACATCGACCCAGCTGGTTGGAACTAACAGAGTACATGGAGCCATGTTGGTAATTATCTGAGCCAACAGGGTTCAGGTGCAGATTGACACCGTGGTGTAAAAATGTTACCCAATTGCTCGATCTACTTCACAGGACTCACATGAAATTGGCCCCATTCCCTGACAGGGAAATTGTTTGTCAGGCTGCAAAAGTGTTCTTTTCCCTCTCGTGATCGGGGCTTGAGCTAACATAACAGAGTTAGCTTCAGTTATTGACAAGCCAAGGAGAGTTATTTTAGACCCGAGCAGCATCAAATAGAATCTGTGATCAAAGTAGAGAGGCAGAGACAGAGGTGGATGGATGCCTCCTGCGACTAAAAAGATGGATGTTTTGTGAAGACGAAAAAGGGAAAAGAAACGGTATTAGTTTGCTTTTCCCTTGTGGCAAAGCCAAGAGTGTGTTTTTGTAGGAGAGAAGTCAGCTGAGCCCTGCTGCTCGCTGCATCTTAACCCTCAAAAGTCCTAACAGACATACACACACATAAACACACACACACACACACCACCCTGTAGACTGTTTTACCACATGTGAATAAAGGGGAATGGGACAGAGGCCACCTTCCCGAGGAGAGCTGACCCTGAGCTGCACAGAGCAGAAACTGAAAGGAGCACAGCACTCCGAGAGAAAGAGAGAGCCCCTGTCGCTTTTATTTACCTCCGCCGCCCTCACTCTTTTCATCCCAGGATCTCAAAGCGGGCCCGCACGCCCGGTACTGCACCCTGTTTCCTGGGGAGCATTTTTCCTTCCCCCACCACAGACATGAAAAGCTTTGGCCTTCCTGCCTGGGGAAGAGGCCTGAGGGGCTGTGGGCGAGGAGTGTGTGAGTGTGTGTGTGTGTGAGTGTGTGTGTGTGTGAGTGTGTGTGTGTGTGTGTGTGCAAGTTTACTAAAAAAGAAAAAAAAAAGTTGGTGGTAACGGCAGGGGTGTGTATCTGCGTGGTGGTGGCGGTGGTGGTGGGTTGTAGGGGGCACCAGGCCAGCTCTTCACAAGGTCCAGCCGACACAAACACTGGGATTCAGGAGCAACTTGACCCCTCCCCTCACCTCCCTCCATCTCCTCCTCCTCCTCCCTCTACATTAGTGCTCAGGAATGCCGGCTGGACTTTTTTGCAGGAAATGAAACGCTCCTCTGTTCAGAGGGCTAGCGAAGGTTTAGCCCCCCCCCCACCCCCCACAACAACCCCCATTCCTTTCCCTCTGTAGGACGGAGGGAGGAGGGGAAGGAGTAGGACAAGCTCTCGCCCCGGCTTTTGAAGTGTGGGAGGTTAAGATAACTGGCACGGCCTCGCGTCTCAATCGCCGCTTTCACCTCCCAGGCCAAATCAAAGCGCCCGCAGCTGGGGCCCGCCTGCCTTATAGCCCCCTAACCTCCAAACCCGCCGACCCACCCACCTCCTCAGCTCCCTCTCTCCCTGCACACAGCTCTGGGGTTTCTTTTGGTGCCATTAAAAAGGAAAACACCGCCGACAAATTACTCTAAAAATAAGCCAAGTGGAGAGAGGTGTCTCCAGCACAGGCTGAGGCGCAGACTTTACCATGGCAGAGAAAAAAAAAGGGGGGGATTTGGAAGAAAAACGAGAGGGGAAAGACCAGAGGGCTGAGAGAGATGAAGAGCAATGCAAGTAGAGAAAGATGAATACGGTTTATTGCAACTTGGGGCTCATTTTTCATTGTTTTGGCCATAATTTTAAAACAGTTATGATATCCTTGTAACAGCCAAAGTGTTTAGATGTGGGAACACGATGACTTTATTACAGTGAGTGAAACTGAAAGTGCACACACCTGAAACTTAAGGAATGACTCAATCTGCTCTCTTTTTTCAGGTTCATTTATACAGAAAGCATTTTTACTTGATTGACCAGATTTGCATACTAAAGGGTAACTGCTGCGAGGCTACAGGACGAAAAAAAAACTTTACAATACTATGATTACAATGATTAAGTCCCTTACTCATTTGTCTTTGTATTTGAATGGCGTTCTCACTACAGTTCATAAAGTGGGGGTGTACAAGTACTCGTGTCTGTAAACTGTGATGGATGTTTAAAACAGATAGTTTGGGTCATAATTTTACTTTTTGCCTTCATTTTCTCTTTCAAACAAGTTGGGTTCAACCTGGCAAGTACAATATTTTGTCACCAATTGGCATCATGACCAAAATAAGGAAAATGATAAAGTTAATACACTGAAATTCTCTTTTAAATGTCAGGTCAAATTCAGGGCTCAAAGGTATTCTTAATAACTTTTGCCTGAAATCATGTTTTGACTATCAATTAATCCCTTGTTTTTTACGATTGTTTGATCGTTTGTCTTAATTTTGTAAGAAAAAGGCTAAAGAATACTTTTAACAAAGTAACGAAATCCAAATTATTCAGCACAAGTCCCTCACTGATATAGTCAGTGTCATTAGTTCAGACAGAAAGAGAACCACATAAGGCAGAGAGGGTCGCTCATAGATGTATCCTTTAATCGGTTTATCTTCTGTCTGGCAATATATAAAATGTCTTTTGGCTATGCGGCCTTCAGTGTGTGCACACTTGTGTACTGCCAGACACACGACGGAGTAAAGTGATTAGAGGATACATTTCTGAGTAAGCCCCTCTTAGTTTTTTACAAGGATGCACAGCAGCATGTTTGCTTACAGGGCAGAGGTCTCAACATGAAGTCAGAGGCTGTTTTGTTCACAATTTTGCAGATATTTTTCTCCTCAACAATGCTGCTGATCACGTTGTTGCTCTCAGACTCTGTGTTTTACATCAGCGATGCTTAAATGCATTGAAAGTTTGTGGTCAGTGTTTCTCAGACATCACATTTTTAAAGTGAAGCTGTTGACCACATTCTGTTTACACTCCACCTGTGCAGGCCGATTTGTGCCATACATGTAGCATTAAAGACCACAACTGTCATTTGGTTGTGTATTACAGCGACAAAAGAATCACTGTAATACATTCCCATCCAGGTTAATCACCAGTTTGTCACAGCACAGTGGGAACCTCACAGATGGAAACAGAACCAACATTTCTATCAGTGTATTTAGGATCTGATGAGTAGATGAATATGAAGCTAAGGCTCTTTTTACTTTAACCTGAGATCCAGCAAACACGAAGGTTCAGTGGGGCTCAGACCGACAGGCTCAGGAGGCGCACCGGGTAATTGTCTACACGTGTAGGTTGGAGTCCTGGCGTGCTTTGGCACTGACCTTGGCCTGGATCGTACAGCTGGCTTTAGTGACACCTTTTCAAAGGAGCCCGCTCTATATACATTCGTGGCAGAGCTGCTGTTAAAGACACAAGGGAATAATAAAACTAGCGGGGCAATAAATTTTTTTTTAAAAAAACACCTGGAAGACAAAGCAACATTTAAACAAAATGCTGCGCAAACTCAGCACTTTCTTTGGCTATGAGACATTTAACATGAAAGAAATCAGCCCTTTAAAAAAATAAGCTTTGATATTTTTAACCTCCAATCAAATGGCAGGCTCAGGGGATGCTGTAGTTTTTCAACAGGGAGGGGGGGGCGGGGGTCTTATCACAAACTAATAAGTCAGACAGGAGGGGCTGAAGACTAAAAAAGGTGAAAAGTAAGAAGAGGGAAGACGAGTCTGTGTTAAATGTTCAAGAGAGGGAAAAGGGTGGGGTCTAGTTGTGGTCAAAAGGGGAAAGGGGTGGGGGTCCAAACCAAAAGCCCCAAACCTCAGGCATGTGTGGGTGAGACTCGGGGAGTACAGCAGGGTGTGGGAGGAAAGGGGGGGGGGGAGACAGAGGGAGGCTTTGCCCACATCTGAGGCAGCGTCGCTGGGGGCCCGGGCAGCTGAAGTCTGACCATGTGCCCCCGCACTGCTCAGTCTGAGCCGCCGCAGGCCGGGAAATGTCGGGAGGGAGGGAGGGAGAGAGGGAGAAAGGAGGGGGGGGGCAAATTTGAAGAGCCTGCACAATGACTGCTCCCTCTGCTGTGGTCGTGCTTCAAAGGCCTCTGCTACCACTCATATTCTCCGGCAGGACAGAGGAGCAGGAAAAGGAGGAGTGAGGAAAAGAGGGGAGTATGCAGGCAGAAAATGAGTGAAAGAGGCAAAAAAAAAAGGAAAAAAGAAAAGAGAAGAGAAGAGAAGGAGCTGGGAGTGACGTTTCACCTCCTGTAACAACAGCCAGACTGACTTTAGTGAAAAAATAATAAACACCGCTTCCTTCAGCCCCACTGTCCTCTTCCTGTCTGTGCCCCCGTGTTACCTGGAGGCCTTTCATTCAGAGATAAGCATCTCACGAGGGGGAATGTTTTATAAGGTCACATATTTTTCGCCTCCTCCAAAGAAGCGCTGCGATGCCTCGAGGAGCTACAGGGGTGGTGAGGCTGAGGGAGAGGTGGAGTGGGAGTGGGAAGGGGGGGAGACAGAGAGAGAGAGGAAAGAGAGGAAGTGGAGAAGACATCACAATAAAAGCTGAGAAACTGGACCCTCATACTGTTACTGCAGCTGGCCAAACCACAACACAATGGGCCCGTGACTCAATCAAAACAAATTTCAAGCCCCAGTCTAAACAATAGGAGCACTATAGCCGCGTCTTCTCACATGTAAACAGAAACTTTATCACCCCCCCTCCTTCCTCCTTTTTTCTGGTTTTTACCTCTTAAAAATACCAATTAAGGTGAGTGGGCCAGGAGAAGACATGCATGTCAGTGTGAAAGATTTGTACTTCTAACCAGAAAAAACACTTTCGCGAACTTAAATCATATCAAGTTTGACATGCTGCCCTCCGCTGGAAGTCAATGTTCGAAGTGCTGAGAGGGTCATTTTTCTTCACAGAGGAGGCTTTGTGGAGGTCAGGGGGAGTGAGAGACCGGGAGAGGACTGTGGGGGTGAACATTTCCGATTCCGTTTCCTACCCAGAGAAACATTAGCTGGGGCGTCGCTCTGATTTAAGCCCATATCTCTCTCCTTCACCTCCCTCTCATAAATTATCCCCCCCCCCCCCGTTTTTTCTTGGTCAAGTAGTACAGTTTTAAAAACATCCTCTCATCTCCTGTGTGCTGCTCAGAGCTAGACCCAGAGTCAGTTTTTCTTTTTTTTTTTTTTCTTTTTTTGGGAGAGATTCAGATTCCTTCCCCAATTATCCCAGGTCACTAATAAGGCGGGGTGTGGAGGCACTGGGCTGTGCCGCAGTGGCCTTAAGGCTTAGTGCCAAATTGAAACGACTCGGGAAATAGAGGCAGACGCTGAATCTTGCCTAATTGCAGCCGGGGTGTGTGGCTGGCTGCTCAGACGTGTGTGTGTGTGTGTGTGTGTGTGCGTGAGACAGAGAGAGAAATGTGCAGAGAGTGATGAGGGTCTGAAAGAGAGAGAGAGAGAGAGAGAGAAGATGAGAGGCAACAAATAAAAAGAGAGGAGAGGGGAAGAAATGAGGGATGTAGACTGAAGGATGAGTGGCAGTCGAGTGAGATCGCGTAAAAAACTCAGAATTCGGGAGAATGAGGGATTTTCTTTTGGCTCTTTTCTTGCCCTTCCTTTTTCCTCTAACACACTCACGCCCTCCCTCTCTCTTTCCCTCCTCACCCATCAAAGTCTTTTGACAGCTGACTTCTGGCTGCACACATCAGAGGGAGTGGAGCCAGGGCACGACTGAGACAGAGGAAGGCGGAGAGAGCGTAGCCACCAAAGCTTGGGCTCCAACAACCCTTTCTTTCATGTTTCTGAACCAGAACATGGTTAAGGATGACCCTCCATGCACTTATCAGAACTTTAATAATTGTAAAATAGCAATTTATTCGAATAAACATCCCACATCATATGATTGAAAATTCAATCCTCTGCATAATCAAGAAGGAAAACTGGCTTGTAAAGTGGTCCAGCTGCTTGTCAACAACAGAGCACCACCATGTAAGTCAGAGAGAGAGAGAGAGAGAGATGACTCATGTGCAGTTGTGTGGCAGTTTGCGAGTGTTTGCGACTCCATGGCCAGATTTTAAAAAGGCCACCTTTGTTGAGAGTGTCTCCCCCCTGTGAAAAAAATGCGCAGTGGCTGAAACAGGAGAAAGCCTCCGGGGCATGTATGTGTCTCGGCCAGATAAATATCTCAAAGGCTGTGAATCAGCGGGCTTAGTCAGACAAAAGGCTAACAGCGCGAGAGGAACCAACGGAGAGGGAGAAACTAAATAAAGAAGGGTGCAGGAGCAGGGAGGAAAGGTGGGGTGAAACTGCACATTTCCAGTCAGTGTAAGGAAAAAAAAGAAAAAAGGGGGACTGGGGCTCGGAGTGACGAGGGGAAGAGACGGAAACCCTCATTTCACATCGCCAGAGTAATGACTTCTCAAAGTGCTGTGATCCATTGTGGTGAGAGCCAGCTGTGTGGCGGGCCCAGTGTTTGACATGCTAAAGATAACAAAGAGAAGCAATGGCAAGCCATAAAACACAGCTCGACGACTCAACTCCTGGTTTGCCTCACAGGCGGAAAAACTCAGCAGAAGCCATAAAATATGTTAATATGAACATGTATTCAGTCAGTTTTCCTTTCTCAAATTCTACCTAGACTGAAACATTTGACTTTGTTATGCTGGATATTTTTTTACTATGACTGTGCAAAGTGCTAAAAATATAATCTAACAGAGCGAATGTTTGCTGTGTTTTGAAAACCACGGTACAAAAAGGTGTTCGAATTGCGTCTTTGAATTTAACTCATTAACAAATTTCTCTTCAGTTTTTTTTTTCATGTGGAGGACAGACAGATGGGGTAGAGGGTAGGGTAGATGAAAAGAAACAGACAAACGAGTTCATTTAAAGATGTTTTTTGGCGTCTACACCAAGCTAACCTCAATCCAGCTCTTTGGGATCTGCATAAATTGAGGGCTTGGGGAGTTGTGGCAGTATCCTTGGTATTATGCATATTAGTTTAAGGCTGTCACTGAGAATCAGCAAGGGTGTCCATCCCGCTGCGGCTAGGCGCTGCTAATTATTGGATCAGAGATAAGGTGCTTTTTAGCGCTCGCTCTCTCTGCGCTTTGAAAATCGGCTGTGGCGAGAGAGAGGAGGAGAAAAAAAAAAGAAAAGAAAAGAAAAGCAGCCCAATTTTGGGTTCAGAGAGAGCCACTGGGTCAGGAATTGATCAAGTGGAAAACCTTTGTGTGGTTGGGGCGATTTCGACGTAAGACCAGATTTGTCACATCTGCCCAGCTTTTTCTGGTGCCGGGGGGGTGGTGGTGGTGGAGAGCGGAACAACAGGATGCTACCAGACTCATGAGGAGGGAGAGGAAAGGGAGAGAGAGGAAAAGCAGAAAGATCCAGAGAAAAAGAACGAGAGAGGGAGAGAAAGAGAGAGAGAGAGAGTGAGAGAGACTGAAAGACAGAAAATAGAGTTGCCTATGCCACATATTGGTAACGTTAATCCCTCTTTTTTTTTTTAAAAAAAAGTGACAGTTCTGTGAGGGTTTGACATGTCATCTGATTCAATATATCCCAACATATCATTCACATGTAAAAAATCGACTGTGGAGTGCCTTTTGTCATGAAGGCATTATAGACACCCTGAAACCCCAGATACCATGAAATCGTATTAAGGTATAGCATCTCATTAAGTTCCTGCCAAACAGGCTGCTGAATCCTGCTCTGCTTCACAAAGATGCAGAGGGAGACAACACATGTAGTCCATATGGGACTGAGCTGACATCTTAGCCTCCACCAGCAGTTAAAAAAAAAGGAAAGAAAAGAAAAGAAAAAAAAAAAGAAAGAAAAAATGTTCTGGGCTGGTAAAACTGTTTTCAGATGTATCATTTAGTCCGTGTTTAGAAAACACCAAGTGAATAAGATGTTTGATTTATTAAGCAAGAATTCTCCTTTTTTTTTTTTTTTTTATTTGGACATTTTTTGAACATGTGATGGAGGAAAATAAGCCACAAAATGCTGACACAACATCTGACCTTTCATCCAACCAGTGCTCTACACAAAAACATTCAATCGAGCTTGTGCAACGTGCACACGCATTTGCTTACACACACACACACACACACACACACTCGCACATGCACGCACAGAGGGAGCAAATCCAATGCTTATTGTGCTAAGGCCATTGAGCAAACTCCACACACAAAGCACAATCCCTCTTCAGGTCTTAACACCACTGACACAATGACTATGGCGAGGTTAGGGTGGACCTTTTTAGGATTAGTCTGTGAGTACATACTCTCAAGTCAGTGTTTAGCAGTTTAAAAAGACTTGACATATACTGAACTGATCAGACAGGGAGGGGATAGAGGGGGTTTTTTTCTTACCATTTTTTCTCAGATGTACGCCGTTTTCATTCTCTGGCCTGTACCTGCAGAAAATTGCATCTTTTTTAAAAAAAATTTTTTTGTAGGTGTCTGGACAGTGTAGATCTTTACCGTCCATTTGGCCTGCAACAATGTACAGACCAAGAAAAATACTGACATTTTTTACTTAAAGAAGTAATTGTCAATGGATTACAGTTGCAGTGGAGGCTCATAAGCGCGGCTAAACAAGGTCAGCAGAAAGACATACTGTGGTGCAGCAGGCAAACAAATAGTCCAAAGCCCAGAATTGGTAAGTAGTCGTATAGAATGGACAGACTAATCCCAAAGTAGGTGTAATATGTGAAGACAGGGATGGGAGAGAGAGAGGGCAGGAACAAATGGATGGAGGGATGTATGGAGGTCTATAAGAAAAGTGAACTGTGTTGCTTAGGCAGAGTTAAGCCAGTCTACTGAAGCCAGAATGAGGATAGTCGGAGACATTTGTTAGACTACATCAGTTTTATAGGAGTTTGCCCCATCTACTGGGAGATTAGTTGGTTTTTTTTTTACAGCTTTACAGAGTGCATTAATAAAAATGCAGCAGTATGCTGTAAAAGATGATATGCCGTCCACAGACAGATGGGGTAGCTCACAACTTCAAGATGTGACAGACACAAAAAAAGAAGAAGAAAGAAGGAACTAGAGAGTCTGTTCACTTACCGGGGGCCGTTTCCTGCATCTTCTCCCTCTTCCGCTTCTTCTTCTTTCCCTAAAAAATATACAGAGGAACACATAAAGTGTGGCTCCAGCACTCACGCTCACTAGACCACTCTGGTATCCTGCTGCTGACTGCCATGTTCACTCATCCCCTGCGGGGCAACCAACCAGCATCCCTTGGACTCCGAACTCTGCAAGCAAACTGCCACGCTGAGAGGGACGATGAAGCAAGAGTCTGAGCTGACATCAGGTGTGCTGCACCTGTTTTCATCTGCTTTTAAATGTTATATTTTCCATCATTTTTTTAGGCCTTTTAGAGACAGGACAATCCTGACCAGACAGACCGCTTGTCCTACTCTTGTAACCAGTCTGTCCCATTTTTGTTCCACTAGCTTTTAAGTCCCTCTAATGACAAATATTAACATGGAGTGCAATTAAAAATGCTCACTGTAATTAGGCTAGTCGAGCTCAATGACTGTGAAGAGCTCCACTCTTTTTTTCCAGCGAGGTGGTGGGAGTCTGTAAGGATTTATAGCTTATGCTAAATCCCCAGGGGGGAGACTATAGGTATAGATAGCAGCGTAGAGTCGTTCTAGTCAAATATGAGCAGCACTTTGGTTTCCTGCTGCAAAGTCTGCTAATCCACTTATTCATGAGCTAATCTGCCTTCTACTGCTGCGGCAGACAGGGAAGAAGAGAGACTAAGTGAGAGTGGGTGAGAGAAAGGATGAGAGAGGGGGCACACAGCAAAAACTATGAATGCTACACCCTCTCCATGCCAGTGTGTTACCTATTTTGGGTGTTTCCAGGCATGATGTGCTGTGCCTCTGCATAGCTGAGGATTTTGATTATGGGAGGAGTCACAGAACGACGCTCGCAGGGATGCAACATTCACTTGTATGAAATGTTTTGCGTTAAACATATTGTTTCCCTCTATCTCTTTGGTATGCTAAGTAGAAAGCCATTCCTCCACTTTTTCCCCCCTCTACCTGTCAAATATGTTTGTACTAACAGAGCTGGAAATTAAATGGGAACTGGGCTAACTGTCACTAGCTGATGTGGTGTATCTTTAACTGTGTTGTGCTTCTCTGCGAGCAGAGCTGCGAAAAAAGAAAACACGTCCTCCCTCCCCTCAGCGAGGCGTTTTGGCAGCGGAGCAGTGGAGTGCAGAAGGAGGAGGGATGCTGTCGGTGTCCGAGGGGAGGCAGATAAACACCACAAAGCACTTTGGTGGTGGAGTGAACGTGAGTGCCGGAGCCACACTTTTAATAAAGGCTGGTGCTCTCTCTCTCACAAAATTCATACGCACCACATACTCAGAGACACTTGCGACAACTTCCAAGCACAAAACACTGATTTTCACACACACATTCACACACACACTCTCATATACACCAAGTGACAGACTTGCATCTCAAATCCAGCCGAACCTCCCACACTGACAAACAAAATGGGCAGCTAGGGGAGCAAAGGTTGCTGCTGCCGAATGCTGCATGTACCATCCAGCCTCCTCAAGTCTAACAGGTGCTTTGTACATCTACAGCTTCATGCTGATATGAAACATCAAAGACAGGCACAACCATTACCAGGCAGTTTTCACTCACTGTGGCAATAATAATGTCCATGATTTCACAATATGTTCAAGTGGGGATGGTAATATAACAGTGGATCACAGTGTTATGAATTACACATTAGACTGAGACAAAGGCTCCACAAATGGACCCCATCAGAACGGAGCCGACTAGTGTGAATTTGTGCGTGTGTGTCGTTATTGTACAGAGTTTAACGAAACAAGTCATGCAACGCTGACATAAACAAACAAACAAAAAAATCAACACACGCACGCGCACCTCTGCCAATCTGTTCTGTTGATACTTACATAATTGTCTCGAGCGGACCAGCCGGGGTAGAGCTGCATGTGGAGCTGCCGTTCCTTGCGGGCTAACTCATAATACTTAGCTTGCTCTTCCCGAGATAAAGCATGCCACTGTTTCAGTACAAAAGAAGATTAGGGAGAAAATAACAGTCAGTCAATTACTGGCATGCACTTGCATGTTCCCTGCAACATAAAGAGAAGAGCTGGTGTTTTGGTAAAGAGAAAAAAAAAAAAATCTTCTTTTCAACTTCCAAACGTTTGAGGTGTAGAAATAAAAAGGGGGGGAGGGGGTAAAAGAGAGAGACAGAGAAGAAGTTGGGGGGGGGGACACATGATGAAGAGATTAACATGCGAGAAAAGTCAGAGAGAGGGAGGGAGAAAGAGGAAAAAAACTTTGATTTCATA
>JAQNCA010000024.1:1810260-1826801 GCA_029783725.1 Acanthurus tractus
CACATGATGAAGAGATTAACATGCGAGAAAAGTCAGAGAGAGGGAGGGAGAAAGAGGAAAAAAACTTTGATTTCATATCAAAACACTGGTTCCAATTTAGCAGCGCTTTTTATTCAAACTATGTCAGCGAGCAATTACCCTATGCAGGCCACAAACTAGGCTTTGCTGTGGCTGGCTGCCTCAACCGCTAGGCCTATTCGTTAAGGCTTTTAACATGGCTCTGTGGTTCCACTCTTTTCCCAATCCTCAAAAGGAACAAATTTTGTCATTTCCAACCATGCCATTATCCAGGCATATTTTATTAAAGCCAATTTGATTAAATGTCAGTTAGATAGGCGGTCTGTATCTGTGCTGCTGAGAGGGAAGTAATTGGCTGGGGCAATCATTATGACTATAATCACAACTAGTTCATAAAAAACTGTATGTTAATAGAGAGAGGAATCCTTGTACTTTTGTGGCTAATTGGGCCCAGGAAGGCAGCGCACGCAGCCGTGGCTCAAACTGTGATCTCATGGTGATTTAACTCAATCAACAAAAGATAAACTACAGAGACAAAGAGAACGAGGACGGTGCACCTACCCTTCGTCCCAGGATCTGATTGATGGCGGCGCTCTCCTTCAGCGTGCACTCGGCGACCACATTCGCGCGCATCTCTTTCATGTAGAGCATGAAGGCGTTTAGCGGCTTCTTGATGTGCGGTCTTTTGGGCTCCTGCTCCTTTCTCTGTTCGTGCTGGGGTTTCCTGTAAAGACAAAAACAACAACAACAACACGGATGGAGGTAAAAAAAAAAAAGAAAGAGGGGAGGAAACGAAATGAGAGAATAAAAGAGCCAAGCAACAGATGAGGGAAATTGTGGTGCCGCAATGGCGACAAAAGCAGCAAGGGTCTGGTTGCTCTCAGCCAATGGGTGAGGCAGCGTGAGAGGGGTTGCCACGCCATGGGCCCCTGCCTCTTTAATCATGTGCAGTTGCACGGTCGCAGCCCTTCATGCAAAGAGATTACTTAGCCAGTAATGGCAACCAAACCTTCTTGTCCAAAACACACTGGCTTTTGCTTAAAACTGACACACACACACATACTCAAAAGACAATCTGCACCCACTGCTGACTTACTTTCTAATAACCTTTATGATACTCGTACAGTCTTGGTGCATGGACGGCCATGAATAATGGAAATATCAGTGATAACCACTTCAGGGCGCTCACAGCACTTCCCACTGCGCACACTGGGGAAGTGAATTCAGTTCATCCAGGCACTAATCTAAGACCTGTATCTGTTGCTGGCTAAGTGTGTTGTGATCCCTGAGGCCAAATGAAGCATAGGGCTGTTATCAGTGAAGCACGGGCCCTCGCTACTTATCTGCTCATATCAAGGGAATGAGAACAAGGCTCTGACAGAGGGTTTGTTCAAGCAGTGGCCTACTGTAGTGGTGGAGCGCACAAATACCTGGAAGTCTCAGAAAACTGCTGATAAAGGGGGTGGGGGTGTGTGTGTGCGTGAGAGTGTTTGATGAAGGCACTTTGTGTTTGCAGGACTCACATGTGCATGATGTCTGTTTCATGCAGAGGCTCGTGTTTGACCTGTGGGTTGACGATGGCCGGGTGTGGGATCCCTGTGGCGTGGGGACCTGGGGGACCGGGCACCACGTGATGCGAGAACCTGCAAAAAAAACAGCAGACTTTGATTATTCAAACGGGACAAAGAAAGTAAGAAGCACAGAAAAGGTCCCTTAAATATTACCGAGGAGAAAAATAAACAAGAAAAGGATAACAGAGGTCACAAACAAGGAGGAAAATCCATCCACACATTTTCTGCAAAGTTCTTTAAACCCTGGATCCTTTTTAGCCCAGATTTCATCAACATGTACCCTGTAATATTAGAGAAGTGGAGCAGAATCAAGCTCTAACGTCCCCAAGGGTCAATTTGGCTTACAGACAGCAGGCAATAATGATTATAATAATGTCTACAGTAAACAAGACCACATGAAAATCTCCCCCTGCAAGAGGCTGCAGAGTTGTGAGATGATCTTCCCAGTAAAAAAGAAGGAAAATGAAAATCTTGCATACTAAGTATGTTTATATTTTGGCCTTTTCTCTGATCTTTGCTTTTTCTTGTGAAATTTACTTTTAAGAGACATTTTCAGGCCTCTTAAAATCATCTAAATGAACTACTAACAGCTTTTTGAGATCACAGTTTAGGAAAAGGTCCAGTTCCACCAGCTTGTATCATTACACAGGAACATACATGTTTGTTTTGTACTTTGTGCAACAGTCTATCTTAGCACCATGAGTTTTGCTTGCATACTTCACTGCAGCTCAAGAACAATAAAAAATTATGTCAAATTGGAGGAACTGGCAGAGAAATCCTCTGTGGTCTTTGGCTTTTTTTTAAAATACAGAAAGGAAGGAGATCATATGGGCTTCTACCATTGCCTGTTACTGCACCTTACATCTGGCTTCACTCAGTGTATGCTTAAGCTCTGTCTCTACAAACATCACACTGACAGAGAAAAAGATAGTGAGGAAGACAAAAGAGGGCTAGGACAGGGGAAAAAAAACAAAGGAATGTTGGTGACAAGGAGTCAAGAAAGGAAGAAAAGAGGAAAAAGATGCTCTTAAAAAAAAAAAACCTAAAGTGAGGCTCAGAGAGTGAAGTGCTTCCAGGAAGCTTTGATGGAGGTTAAGCAGCCATATGGTTATGCAGGGGCACGTATGCCATGATGTGTTTGACATGTGCCGGGCACATAGAGGAGCGGTGTGGCCGAAGCCGCAGCAGTTGGGCAGGAACAGCCAGAGGCGGACCTCCCTTGTGCCTGCTGCTGCTGCTGCTGGCGGCCACCATCCCTCCATTCAGCACACAAAGCCAGTGCAGTGTTGGTGTGCATGAGATATGAAGAGATAGTAAATTGCTCCTTGTTTACATGAATCAACATGCATGCTTTTACTTTTGTTTGTCCGTGACTCACCATCCCAACGGTGGCGTGATCTGCCCTACTCCTCCAGGAGACAGGGAGTAGAAGTTGGGCATGTCGGGTCCGGGGTGATGCCTTGGCATTCCTAGACAACAATGATACACAACTGTTAGAAAGCACTGAAGTTGGACAGCCAATGCAACATTTTATATCTGTGTCCTCTGGATGCAAGTACCAACAAAATTGAGCCTGTACCACTGACTATCAGAAGTAATGCCAAAAGTTCTGACAATTCAAGACAACAGCTCCAGCTGTACTCTGGCTTGTTGCCCTTCATCACCATCATTAAAACACTTTGCAAAGAACATTTAAATGGATAAACACAAAAGACAAAAAAATACAGTAATATTAAAGACAAACAATACACATCAGATTCAGTTTCTTTGTCGGTGTCATTATGGAAATCCAATTGTTTTCACCATCAGTTGAATTCATTCAGACAAATTTGGCCACAGTGATCCCTGAAGAAGAAGTTGAAAACTCTCAGGCTAGTAAGTGGATCTTGAGTTAAGACTTTTTTTTTTGGGTCTAAATCAATTACTCCACCTTTGCCATTCTGCTTAACTATAAGTCAGACACAGGCAGTGCACATGCCTGAGCTCGAACACACCTCTTGACCTCTCATTTTTAAGCAGTAAGAAAAGGATAATATTTTTCTTCCTTAGCTCGAGTCCTTCCAGTGTGTTTCAGCATCTTTAAGCTGGTTAATTGAGGTTTCCTCTTTGTGGCGGAGGCTGCGGCTCTCCCTGTAGACACCGGATTGACTTGGACTAACCGTCGGTGGATCTTCAGGACTAAGCTCCCCCATCTCCAGCTCGCCTGCTCCTGCTGGGTTTCAAGGTCGAGGGGTCTCTTTTTGTATGAGGACTTAACTGGGAAGGAGGCTGTAAGATGACTGAAATCTAACTCGTCTAACAGTTATTTTTGTTGCATTTTAGTGCAGAGCAAGTAATAATATGATTTAAAATCTAGCTATATCAGAAAATACTATTCATACAGAGACAAGTACAGTGTGCTTACATGTGTGCCCAAACACACACACATACACACACACACACACAAAGAAAAGAGGGCAAATGCCTCCAGATTAGCACCATCTTCTAATCCCTGCTGGAGCCGGCCTTTTTCTCCCTGCTTCTATCTTTTCTCTTCTTCTTCCTCTTTCTCTCTCCAGGCTGTGGTCTGAAGGGGCCTCCCTCCTCAGAGAAGCAGGGCGAGCAGGGGGGCTTATATCTCTAAAGCCAATGTTGCAACGCTGGATTCATAGCGTGCATAGCACTACCCCCTGCCCACTAATCCACCACGTAACACTCCTGAGGGCCCTCCTGAGGGCAGAAGGGAAGGAGGCAAGGGGTGAGGCGGCAAGGGAGGAGGCGAGAGCCCCAGCGTGTTAACCTTGTCACTCACACCCTGAAGGTGCTTAATTACTCACTCCCCTATTCACACGTTCCCGCTGACGCCCAACACCGCTTCACACTCGCATTTCCTCTCAAAACAAGCGACACTAACACACTTCACATTGAGAAACCTGGAAATAATCTCCATTCAAATTAGTGTTTCCATGTTATATCTAAATTTCTTTAAACAAAACACACATAAGGTTTCGATCTAAAATGTTCACCCCCCCCCTTCCATCCTGCAGTGCGGCCCTGCGCATATTAAAGCTCATAATGAGAAAATCCATGATTGTTTTTCATAATTAACGAGCAGATCAAAGTCTGAGCCCACTAAGGAAGGACAGAGCAGCAATTGGTCGATATGAGAGAGAGAGAGAGAGAGAGACAGAGCAAGAGAAACAGAGAGAGACAGACAGAATAAGAGATTTCATTTTAAGCATCTTCAGCTTGGCTCTGCTGGTATACACGCACATGAATATGCCTAGGGAAATCATTTGCAGCTAATTCTGCAACTGGATCGCTTGGACATGGATTTCTTATGAGCTGCAAATGCCAAGATCAAATATAGTAGGAAAGACCAGGGGTCTTTCTCCGCTCTTCAGTGTTTGTCATAGCATTTGTGAACCAAAATTAGCGCATTTATGCAGGTTTTTTTAACACAGGCAAAACTAATAAAATTGACTACCTTTCCATTGCCAGAAGACCAGTTTGCCTTTTTGTGTGTCAAAGACAGGGAACAACAGAAAGCAGCGTGGAGGCTAAAAACAATGTTACATTTTTTATATCTATGTCTCTTTCAAACTCAACACTGACTGAATGACGCTGGACTTTGACCGGAGAAGACAGTCAAAGAAGTTTAAGTTGGAGGTGACAACAGTCCTTGCCTCCATGTTGATGTAGCATCAAACTGAAACAAGGGTTTAATTAGCTGGAGCCGGTAAATATTTTTCTACTGAGGACAAAAGCAAGATGTCAGTGGCTGTTATCAGGTTTTGTGTCCGATAAAAAGAAGGTGTCACAGACTCAGTGGATCTCTGTGGACTGTCAGGGTGGAACGAACAATAAAATAGAGAGCATTACCTCATTAATTGTACTACATGTCAACAAATTTCTGATATCAAATGCATGTGCACACAGTGTTATTTATTGCTCAACTCCATGTCAACACAATTCTTTCCTGCTTCCACTACAAAAATATTCAACAAAATGTGTCTGACGCTTGATTCATCTGACATATGTGGAGCACAGTTTCTTTATACGTCTCAACCCCTTCATCTCACGACGCTGTGTACTTGAGAGCTCAGTTCCATATTGTTATTTATAGCCGGTCCCTCAGAACCTCCCAGACTCATCATCCTCATCATCACCATCATCGTCGCCTACATCCTGTCTGATGCCTCTCCTCCTTTTCAACTGGCAGCCGCAGGAGAAGAAAGCCAGCAGAAGAGAAAAGGTGCGGGACCCGACTACAGAGGGGCCCACGTCTTTTTTTTTTTTTTTTTTTCGCGTTTCGTAAAGAGCTGCCACAGTCTCCAGCTGTGCCTACACCGAGGAGCTCGTCCAAACTGCTGAGGAGCTCCTCTGCAGCTGTCAGAGCTGCGGCTTGATGTTGTTGCCGAGACGCAGAGAGTGCAGAGGGAGAGGGCAGCGAGAGCTCAGCGCGTCGTCCCACAGGCTGCTTCAAATGAGTTCATGTTAGGAGCAGATACAAAGGATGACTTTGCTGTGACACACTTTGGTTTGCGTGTCTCTGTTGATTCCTGACAGCGTTGGCTAAAAGGGATAGAAAACAACTGAAGTATTCAGGCTCAGTTTAAAGCAGACTCCAGTTCAAGGTTCAGCCTGATTTGCGATATTTTTAATCACTCACGCTGTATTTCTGAATCTGAAAAGAACAAACAAGGGCGGTGGTAACCTTGTTTAACCCTGTTTCCCTATGATTTTTTTCTCTTAACTTTGGAATGCCAGTTCAAATAAAATTTAACAATGGATACTGAAAAAGTTTGGAAATGTAATATCTCTACATTAAAGTCATACTAGGAGGTAACACGCAATCCAGCCCATTATAATATCAACATAACACGGCTGCTCTTATTGGGATCACGCAGGGAGTCTTCAGTCTTTTTTTTTTTTGAAATTTCACATAAAGTTGCAAATCAAATAAAGCTGTGAATATTGTTCTTACTGACCCTAAATAGGAAAAGGAAGTCGGATTGGTGCAAAAATCCTATTTGCACTTTCATGTTTTGTCAGATTCCGGAGTGAAAAGGTGACAATCCCGTTTCCGCCATCAATTTTTTAGGCCATTCGATGTTCAATTTCAGGACACTACGTTTTTTAGCGTCACAGCAATGTCTGGTCAATGTTAACTCTGTTCAAAGTGTTACCGTTAACTTTTAAACAGATTTTATACAGATTTTTCTATCTGAACAAAAGACAGTGCTGGTGTCAGATCTATATTGCCACACCAGTTCATCTTTCGCTGGGAAAAGGGTTCAAATGATATGAAAATTGTGCCACTACTTTAGATTTGTACAGCAAGAGGAAAATAAGAAAATCCAGAACACAAGGGAACACATATCAATTAGAAAGTTGCATTACAGCGACCTGTTGCCTCACACCTCCCTCACAGGGAGTGTCATGTTGTGCTCTGATTTACTTGTTTGCTCTCTACCTTGTTTGTTGTTGGCATCCTGGGGGTGATGACCAGAGTGGGATCCCGGGGCGAAGTGCTCGTCACTGTACGTTATCAGCGGAGTGAGAGGGTGGACTGCATGGGACGGCTGCACCACAGGGACTTTGTTGGACTGTGGAGGAAAATAAAAGAGGATTTAAAAATAATATAAAAGTGTTATCATACCATACATGAGCTTTAACTGCATTATTTTATGCACAATATGGCCCTGCTCCCTGCCACGTGATCTGGGGTTCGGCAGGTGTGGTGTGAATGGTCTGCCTCTTTTTAAACGTGGGTGAAAGAAAAAATAACCTCAAAACAACATAAAGGGAAAAAGTAACTTTCATTTCTTCAGTTTCCTACTCTTTAAGCAGCCTGAGCCCTGCACCTCAAAACTTTGTTTAGCCGAGGTCAGCAGGACTGAAAACCCTTCTCCCTGAAGGAAGGATGAAAAACAAGTCAAAGAGGTGCACGAGCATGCTTGAGACAGCAAAAGAGAGTAAGACGCAAACAGAGCTGGAGCGAATAGGAGTGAACAAGCGATAGAGCAGAGAGAGAGGGGAGAGAGGAAAGAGAGATTCGCAGGGTAGAGTTAGAGCAGAGGTCTTAGGCGGGAGATCAAAGGCAGTCATTAGCTGGTGAATAAGGGGAGTTCATTACAGAGCAAGAGCCGGGGGAAGGAGAGATGAGGGATGGAGGAGGAGGAGAAGGGGGGTTGGCTATGGAGGGAGAGCACGAGTGAGACAGATGTCTGCAGCGGTACTTTATGCAGGGGTAATCACGTCAACAGTGGGCCTGGCCATAGGCCCCCCATCCCTGGCTGACTCAGAGAGAGAGAAAGAGAGAGACCTGCCTCCTGACAACTAAAATAGCCCGAGCCAGGCCCAAAAAACTCCGGCACGCAACCCCCAGCCAACAGCGCTTACATGCTTCAGCAGCACTGAACACATGGTAATGCTTAGCCATGCTAAATCTACTATTCACAATCTGAGCCCAAGAGCTGAGCTGGAGTCAAAATATCACCTCCACAGGATATATGGCTAATCGGAGAGACATCAGTTCACCGTTGGGTGAGACACATCTTCCATCAAGCTGCTCCCACGAGCTTTAAATCAAAGAGTTTCACGAAACTGTAATCAGAGGCTCTCACGGAAACAGTCACCTGATTAATGATGCTGTTTAAGATACTCATCTTAATTTAGTGTGAGCATAAATTTATGAAGAGGCAAATTAATCTGAGGGACTGTTCTTTATTAGCTCTCACTTTGTTGTCCCAGTTAAGTGTCCACCAAGGTGACATTCATGCAGTGCTAAGTGGTGATTGGTGGTCCTCCTCGCCCGTATACAAACACACACTTGCACACACACACACACACACACACACACACACACACACACACACACACAAAATATGCACACAAAACCCCTTGGTCACAAATGTGGCTGGAATGTCTCGGTTTTCCTGAACCTCTCGCAGACTGGCACCGGTCTGAACTTAAGACCCCCCTCTCCCTCTCCCCACCTTCTGGGAACGTCCTAACAGGGAACACAAAGAGTAATATGTGTGGTGTGATGTTTGGTGTAAAAAAAAAAAAAAAAGGTCCTAATATCCTCAACCACATGACGTGTCATTCGCTTTGGACTTCTTAACAGGCTGGGAATCTCATCTCTCATGGACATTTGCTCTCCCAGCTCCTCACTGGATTTGAGCCTCACAAGCCATCATCTGGCACAGTCCACATTACACCTTCAAAGAATGCTCACACACCCCAAATCAGCAACAATGAGACAAATCCAGCCTGAAAACTAATTGAACCATGATGCAAAGGGTTTTCAACATTAGCCCAGGTGAGTGTGGTTCTTCGACCCCGGTCAACAAGAGTCAAAGGTGACGGGATAATCTGCTGGAGTGGGAGTGTCAGACCTCATCCTACAAAGAAGAGGGCTTATTAGCAAGGGCTGCTAACCAGGACCGGGGTGGCTTGGACATGCCTACACCAGGGGCTAAATGATAGCCTTCTCGCCCATATTATTTTACGCCTCTCCACTCCCATTTGTTATCCCGTGGGAATGAGATAAGAACCTGAGGGATTATCATTTTAGCTGGAAGTCCTCTCCAACTTGTAGCGAAGAGAAGAGACAGAAAAGGCATGTGGAAACATAAGTTGGTCTCTCCTTCTTGCTAACACACACATAAACTATACACTTCAAAATAAATAAATAAATAAATAAATAAAGAGAAAGGTGATTGACTTCCTTGCACCTCAAAGCGCTGGAGGCCTCTGTCATGGAGGAGAAGCCCCTTTTTTTACGGTTTTCCCAGCTACAGCTGTCAAATCCCATTTTTCTCAACTTCTTAATAAACTGCCTCCATTTTGGCAAAATCCTAAAAGGAAAAACCCCTGTGACCAATACAGAATTCATGGTTACTGGGTACATATTTACATAAACTGTATGCCATAACTAAATATGGTCTACTTTCTCAGGAAAGGACTGGCAATGAAATGTCATTCAGGCAATTCATACATCTTCATATCTAAGCAAATACACAGTATGATGGTGAAAAGTGTAGTAGTGTAAAGTCAAATCTTAGCATGTTTTGTGTGTGTTCCACTTAAAAGTTACCGTCATTACAGGTTCACGGTCATTATGGAGCCCCCATTTTTAATTCATCCAGGTGGAGACCCGTGGGCTTGCTGCACCCACTTTGCCTCTCTTGGGCAAGTTTACACACAAAAACCTCACAGTGCCCGTTCACCAGTTTCCTGGAGGAAGTAGTTGGAGACACTCAAGCAACCACAACCATGAGGGTCACGCCACGTCGCTGCAATTTGATCCCCTCTCATCCCGATCCTGACTCTAGAACTTCTTTGCAGCAGCGGCGTTGTGATGAAGGGCAGCCATATTGGAGGTCTCTTTTATTGAATAGGATAAATAATAGGCTTAGGATCTTTCTATTCATATTTTTTTTTCAGGGAGAGCGAAAGAGGAGAGGCAGCGAGGATTGAAAAGAAAACGTTCCATTTGGAATTTCATATCCAGGCTTGGCCGGCCCTTCTAAAGAGCCTCTCAGATGTGGTTTTAAGAGAAATTCATTGTGCGGAACTGGAGCTGGCAGGGAGCCCTCCATGGAGGAGACACTCCAGTGTGTTTCAGCACGGGGAGCCAATGACTTGGCGTGCTGTCTGAAATTGGGGGTGGGGAAGGGAAATGGGACGCTTGGTTTTTTTTTTTGTTTTGTTTTTTGTTTTTTCTGAGGGAGGATTTCACTGTCGGCACGCTGGTGTCTATGAGTTTGTATTCTGTCATATTCCACCAACATCTTTCCATGGTTTAGGAGCATGAGTATGTGTGTTTGGACGCGTGTCTGTGTGATATATGCAATGACTATCCCTGCAATAATACCTTTTTAGCATCTCTCTCCCTCTCTCCCCTCACAGCACGGCTTTTGTGCTCCACTCAATTATACCACTTCTGCAGAGTGGAGTGGAAAAAAGGGAAAGCGGGAATTTTATAATAATCACTTCCCACTTCTGTAATTTATATGCAATGAGGACTCTTCGTGCCTGCAGCTACAATCAAGTGTGTAGAAACCATGTGAGGTGTTTCACAAACAGCTGGGGAGATGGCAGCTCAAGTGGTGGCTATGGATTCCCATGCTGCTAAATCTTTTTACTAAGAAGCCCTTCTCACCCCAAAACCCAGCCTCACCTACTCACGGGATTTTCTGAACTCTACAGGAAAAAGATGCACCAAAAAAAAAAATAAGGCCCAGGATATTAACAGAAGAGGAAATAGATGTTGCAAAAAAATGTTCTGTAATTGCAAACAGTATCACTAAGAGTTTATCGTAAATTTCAAATAAAATGACATGTTTCCCGACGCCTGAGGATATCATTTACAATAACCGGCAGAGAGCACACGCCCTCCTCTGATTGTTTAAATACTGTCTTGGGCTACTGTTTCAACTGACAATGTGATCATAAAGACGGCAAGATTACAGACGGAAAGCCTCTGTAAATCCAAAAGTAGGTGTATGAAGCAAGGGTGTGCCCAGCGCTGAAATCCTACAGTCACCTTCAAACCAGGTGTTCGTGCTCAGTTGTGTTTGTGTGCAAGTTGTCCGTCCTTTTCCCAACAAAAGTGAGCAAACATTCTCCTCCCTCCTCTCCCCCTCGCGATGCCTTTCCTCCCTCCTCTCCCTCTTTACCAAAACCAGTGGAGACCAACCTGAGGAAGCTTAAATAAATAACCAATTACCATTTGCAGAGCGGGTTGAACCCACCTAGCTTTGAGTGGAGTGCTAAAAATGGAATGTTTTATTGGCAGGATGGCCCCTTGGCCAGGGGGCTTAATGTAACGAAACCCAATTAATGGAGAAGAAAGCCGGGCCGCCAGCAAGTGAAGAAGCGCCACGCGCCCAGGGTAATGAGACGAACAAGTGAAGCCAACCACAGGCACATGAGTGGAGGAGGCTACGAATAACAGGAAAAGCCTGCCCTGGAGAGAAATTTTCATCTGTGAGGCCCCCTCCCACCTCCTCAATCTCTCTTTCTCCCTCCTCTTTTCGTTTCAATCATAAATCCGGCATGCTCGTCAGCGTCCATAAGTTGGAGAAGAGCAGTGACACTGAAGGCCAAGGCTAGTTGGTAAAAATGGGAAATAACACATAAAAGCTTTGAAGGGATATCTCAAACTTGAGGCAGAATGGTGTTTGGCAAATAACTTAGCAAAAATATGGCACATACAGTACCAATTATGCAATGATGTGACTTTAGCTGCAGCACATTTTTATCATGCGGGGAAAATTGTCACGCTGTCCTCTAAATACCACCGTTAAACCCGCACAGGCGCATGAGCCAACGCTTGCATTAACGCACATGACCGACACATGCCACTGCATAAACATGGAATTCAAACACACATACACACATGAAAACAACTCAAAGGGTACATAGCTGTAAAACACAGTCATGCTACATGGTGATCAGAGACTGCAATAACCACGGATTTTATGAATTTAACACATACATGCCACATATGAACACAAAAGAGCTATTAACAGCTGACTGTCTTCTTTCTCACCGGCACCAAGCACAACTCAATGGGACGAGGTGGATTACCCATCATCCTTCAGTTGGCATGAAGTGCGTACGCTCCAAGCAAACCAATCGCGCTAGCTCTCAGGCTGACACACTGAACGTGCAAAGAAGATAATTTGTGTGAAATATGCCTGCCCCAGATGAAAAGACTTTATCCGCTTTTTAAAGTGTTCAACTCTTAATTTCTTTATGTCGGATATGGCGGAGCTATTAAAAAACTGAGGAAAGAGCAACAGAACACTCAAAGTGAGTGTTTTTCTTCCCCGCTAAGCCACAGCGAGCTCAGTGGAAAGAGTGCAGGACATGCTGGACAGAGATGTCGAGCTTTTAGAAGTTCTGCATGAGGTCATGAAGTTTATTCAGAAGCTGCAATATATGTTCGTGCAAGAATTCAGTAACGGTCTTTAATGAATTTTGGTGAAATTCAGCTGATAACATTGTGATGTTTTTTGCCAAATAAATTTAAGCTTTTGTTCAGATTGTTTAACAGAGGATTTGTTCAGTTGCAAATCACATTGTGCAAAGGATTTTTTTTTTTTTTTTATTACAGTTTTGTTTGATGTATATTATGCATATTATGACACACATTGCGAAAGGTAGAGGCTGATGGTGTTCTGTGTTTGTTGTTGTCAACAAATCCCATTTAAAGACAAGAACTAGCAATGGGGTCGCTCTCTTGAGGCTTTCTGTCTTTAAAAACTTGTCTGTGGCCCTCAGTCCAAACCCCATTCATTCCTGCTGAAGATGTAAATCTTTAAAACGGGTCATGAATACATACTTAAAAAATGGACAAAACAGTGAATACACTCAGGACTTTTTGCTGAGGTAAATTTATACACATGGTACCCCAGCGACTATTTACGGGAGTAGAATTGTGAACAGCGTGGTGTTCGATTTCTGGTTTGGCTCATTGCTGTGTTTCTTATTGTTTTTGGACATTCCGCTGCACAGAGAAATAAAATATGAAATAAAGAAAGAAATAGGATAGGTAAGGCTCACGCTACATGGTCAGAGCTTGTCAGTAACAAATTATTGCTGTTTTTTTTAGTTCTTTCTTTGTATTTGGTGACAAGAGGAAACATAAAATATCAACAGGCTTGTTCTTTTCTTGTGCTAGGGAAGGAACTTTATTATCTTATTGATTCTGCCTTCATATTTCACATTGCAAGATATTGCAATGTTGGAAAAATCTTGATATTGATCACCTTTTTTAAAGTCACATTGCCAGGCCCTAATGCCTTCTGCACTGTGCATAAAAGTACAGGTGTAGATTTTGGGTTTGAAAGGTCTCTGTGCCACATGAAGGATTCTTGTCGTGTTCACGCGATCCAAACGCCGCATGGAAGTTGATCAGCACTGAGTGGAGGTCGGCTCCTTCACTGCTGTGTGTGCAGTGTGTGTCGATGCAGGCTTTAAGTGTGTGTGGTGGGGGTTGGGCCGCTGCTCTGGCAGAGCCCTGGGCGAACTGCAGGATGTTCACCTTGCGGCGGGGCACAGGGCTCATTATCACAGCAGGACCTGGTCACATCAAAGGACTGAGGAAAGGGCAAACATTCTGCTGAAGTGCCACTGTCAGCAGGCCTGCGAGCGCACACCCAAACACATACACAAAGGCAGACCGCACACACACTTGGGCACCCAAATCTGTTGCCCCACAAAAGAACATGGCTGTTCACTGTAGCACCATCACTTGCCTTGGATTTGCTGAGACAAGTTAATAAAAAATCTCACAGATCAGTGGCTCTTAAAGTGGGGTTCAGGGACCCCCAGGGGTCCTTGAGGGGCTTCCAGGGATTCCCCGGTAAAAAAAAAAGGGAATAATTTATTATTATTTATTCTACAATTCCATCCACAAGTAACATCCCAGTATAATGTAAGACTACTTTGGTCATGGGTTTTGTACAATTTACGTAATAGAAAAACCTAGAGGCACAAAATCATAACAAATGTGGGTCTGTGGTCTAATTTCTTTTAGAAAGGATTTGTTGACACGAAAAAAAAAATTAAGAACCACAAAACTTTTAAAAACAGCACAAAAGAGATATAAATACAGCTACCTGATATGTCTAGACGTGGTAGCTGTGTCAAACTGTATCAAAAGCATTATTCACAAAGCCTGTAGCTGCATCATTGCCTCATTTACCTGATCAGCTGTGTCTTTCAGACCAGGGAAATGTTAAGCTCGGGCCCCCAAAGGCTGTGAACTCAGCCTTTAAAGCTGACCACGAGCAGAAAATGTTTATAGCACACTTTATTTTTCTTCCTGAATCAATCGGCATCCCTCTCCAGCAACTATTAATAGCAACCCCGCTGCTGCATTAACACACTGCATGATTTATCATTAGAAGCCAGCTCTGGTCTGCTGAGTAGCTACATTCATGCCAGGCAGCACGGTGGTGCCAACATCCACATTCAACAACAACACTCTGAGGCCCTGGGAGATGTACACAAATAAAATCGCAGCACAAGCTAACTCTGCAAGACACGCACGATAAAACCTTAGCTTTTGTACAATGCAAGAGATGGAGAGAAAGAAGAAGAGAAAATGCAGAGCAGAATAGGGGAAAAGTGCTGATGAGTTGCCTCATGCAGGGGCTTCATAGATCCGTTGAACAAGAGCGGATTTGCCTGCTACACCTAGATAGTGTTTCCCCCCCTCAGCTTTCGCCCAGGTATTCTGGGCATGAATGGCTGTCAGTTTGGATTTGGAAGCTCAGCGTTGAGGGGGAAAATAGAGTCTGGTGGGGGTCTTTGTGTGTCTCTACCTGTGGAGACGAGAGCTAGAGACAGTATACTTCTCACTAAGCCCAAGCTAGCTCCAATGCAACAGTGCACATTACATCCGCGGGAAGAAAGGGGTAAATGTTAGCATTGCAAGCTAGCCAGAGGAGACTGGTTGTAGGCAGACTGCAGCAGACTCTGAAGGTGCTGCTGTTTTAGCGGGGAAGGTTTTCAATGGAACACACCAGGAAAAATATGGATGGGGCTGTGATTTGAATGAGAGCTGCTTCTGCCTGAGCTGTAGAGAGTATTGACCTAGTTTTCCTTCAGTATTTCACGAAGACAGATGCACACCCACCAACAGAATGTGCAAGAATAGAAAGAATAAAAATATCTATTGGTTAGTGATCCTGTATCATTGATGACCTAACGGAACAAAAGATAAAGTTTGCAGAAAAATGGGGCAATTCTAAAAACAGATTAAATTTCTCGTGGCGTGGTTAATATATAGGTTATGTAATGTTTTGAAAACAGCAGGTCACGAGATGCCCTGTTGCCTCAGGTTTCCTGACACCTGTGTTCTGGCCTTGATCTGAACTTTCGACCCTGTAGTCACATGATCAGTGCTCTTTTCACCTCAGTGAACTATTGGGCTTTAAGGCATGAAGGTTTATTCTCTTTCTTTTCCTTCCAAAATGAGCTTTTTTTTACATAATTAAAAAGGCATCCAACAAGAGCTGCATTTTAATTATGCTATGAATTTTATGATCATTTTTGGTTCTTGTCATAATGAGGCAAGGTTCATGCCACAGTGCTAAGCAGCATTCAGGGTTGTGGATCACATTGCAAACCTTCCGGCTTATTCACATTATGGGCCGTGCAACAATACCAGCAGCCCACTGTTCGGGTGTGATTCCACGTTTTAAGGGATTAACTGGTAAAGACTACCAACAACTGCCTTTCAGTCTGGAATTAGTCATTAATCAAACCACACATTTTGGGGCTCCTTTCTAGCCAGGCGCACACGCCCCTGTTAAGATCTGAATGAAAAGGACAAAGCTATTCAAATCTGATCCCCTCCGAACAAATGGCTTTTCTCCATCCCCACAGACGCAGGGAACACTTCAAGAACCTCTCCAAGGATCTGAACGGTCACATGAAAACTCCGCCTCATCAATTAGCTTTGTGGCAGGGTTTTTGTGGGCTTTAATACAAACAAAACAATGACCATGTACAACATGGCAACGAACAACGTCTGCTTATCCCTTGATACCTCTAAAGAAATGGTAATAGTGAATTTCTGGAGCACAAAAGGGACTCCTTAGGCTCAGGGCATATGGTTACAACAACATTATAGGGCACACTAATGCACCTGATGCCGGAAATCTGAATGATAAGCCAAACAATGAACACGCAACCTTAGAGCTGGATTCATTTACAGTAGACTGGATGTATGTTTCAATATAATCTTATTTGTTTATTAAAATAGCAGTTTTACACTGAATGAGCCGACAAACAGTCAAATATTGTGACTGAAAATTTGTCTTTATATTTATGAAAGTAAATGGAATATCTTTCTTCTGCTTTTTATCTGTACCTTGATATATATATATTTTTGGACATTTTTGACAACTTGTTTTATGTAATTAGAGCCTGGATCTTGGTCCAATC
>JAQNCA010000024.1:1832628-1857014 GCA_029783725.1 Acanthurus tractus
CAGCAAAAGAGAAGGAGCTCTCTTCAACAACCCCCCCCCCGACTTACCCACCACCTCCCCCAACAAACACACACACACACACACAAACCAAACCACAGCAGCGAAACGCGGCTTTTAAAATAAATAAATAAATAAATAAATAAAGGGGAATCAGCGATTCTATCCGTTCCTCTCCTCAAGCTGTTGCGGAGAGTGTGAGACTGTTCGAACACAGCTGGAGATCACCAGCACATCCTCGCAGTCAGGTGGAAAAAAAAAAACCTTGTACTGTATCTCTGCGCTATCAACATTTCAGAGCTACGAACACCCTGTTGTGTCTTTATCTTGTCGAAGGGGTTTTTCGTGGGATGTCACAAGCTCAGAGGTTGTAAGATTTCCTTAAACCTACAGACGAGCATGTAGGGATGGGAAATGTTTACATGACAATAGTAGCATGACCTGAGAACAGATTTTTAGGTCATTTAAAAATGGATCCCAAGGATCTTTACTTAGAAGAAGTCAATTACAATTCTTACTTGTGTTTAGGAGGTGGGACGACCGCTTATTAAATGATAAGATAAAAACCCCAGGAAAGAAGAACTTCTCTATTTCCTATTCATATCCAGAATGCTTTGAAGATCCGACTTTCCAACAATTATCATCACAATCATTACAAAAAGTATCAAGATCATTTTGACCAAAAATGGCAATCGCAGCTTGCATTTGTCTGCACAAACAAACACAAAGATACAGAAAGCCGGAGATAAAAAAAAAAACAGTCCTCTCAGTCTTTCCTCATTTTATAACCCTCTTCTGAGTTTAAAGAGCCAAAGTTTCTAACAACAATAGTAAGAATCATTACCAGTTACTTCACATTAGCAGACGCAGAGCAAACTGCTGATAGGCATCCACAAGAGAAAGCAACGCTCACCCTGATAAGGACAACAAAAAAGACAACTGGCAAGCCTTCATCTACTTGAGTAAGCACAGCATTGTTGGCTTTTTTGCAGGAATTTTAACATGCTAAATAAGCCAAATAGTTGCTTAAGACGGGGCAAGAAACTAAAATAAACTAAGCATGACTGTATTTCTCCAGGAGAAATCTGATTTTTTTGATGATATGTGCGCTTAAATGGGCTTTTGACTGGCTTTTGACATGTTTACATATGCATAACTGGAGACCAAGCAAAACATTGCTGTCGTGGCAGCGAGGAGAGTCGACTGAAAAGATCATTTCTCGAATTTATCTGAGCACTAAATCACATGAGTCAGTCTTAGAGCAGACTACACCTGAAATTAATGACAGACAAAGAAATACATAAAGCCAAGTAGACCATTTGTAAAATTAATACTCTATGCCGTCTCAGTAAAATCCAAATGCGAAAAAAAAGAAATCTCAACAAATTGAGGTGTTGTATATTTCACTCATACGTTGAAGTTTACCTGCCAATTTCCTGCTTTCGCCTAATTCTCTACATAGCCCCTTTTACTGTGTGCATAAGACAACAAACAAGTTCAAAACGGACATATAAAAATACTTAAATTCATATATAGCAGTTTAAGCACCAGTTTTCAAGCATCTTGTGCCATCAACACTACGCACTTTTTCATTATTAGGACAAGGATGCACATTATGTCACTTCCTGCTCAGGATGCCCCATGACAAGCCTAATGCCATAACCTTGACTCCACATCCTAAAACCATTACAGGTTTACATAAACATCAGGATATTCATAACACACCAGTGACTCTTTGAAGTCATTATTGTTATAAATCCACACATATATATATATATATATGCAACCAAACATCATCAGGCATCTTGACACCAAAATCTCAGCTCTCGGGTCGGGGGCAACTTATCAAGCTAGAAGCCCAAAAATCTGCTGACAATCAGCTACTCCCGACAACTCCAACATGACTGGACGGCATGTGCAGGAATGTCATGGTCAATGGAAATCAATCCAAACTACTGAGATTGGGGGCGGCGGTGGGGTTGGGGATGGAAGAGAATGAAAGAGAGAATGTGCCTTTGATCTCAGTGAAAACCGATCCCAGGCCTGCAGATACTGTGGCTACGGTGGCCAGCAGCAGAGGCAGCAAGCTGACATCAGTGAGAAAGCCAGAAGACTCATGTTCCGTGATCCTTCCACCAAGCCCTGGCTCTTTTTATTGGATAAGTGAGAGAAACGTATATAAAATGACTACCGTTTTATTGAAGACAGGGCAAGGGGGAAAATTGGCTGAAAAAAGAAGGAGCCATGGTAAATGAAATGAAAGCAGGGCTTTAAAAGTTTTGGCAGCAAGTGCCTGGCCTAATTCATCCGCAGTGAGGGGTAATTTCCTCTCGTACCGTCAGCTGGCCTCCATACAGACCTCTGTGAGTTTTTTTCAGTGCATACGTTGGAATAATTGATCAAATTGACCAGAAAACAAGCCATAAGAAGAGAATATGGAAAGTATCACATCCCACATCTTGTAAACCATTCAATTAGACATTGAAAAGAGGGAAATCATGAGATAATCAGCGTCAATCAGAGTCACGTTTTCTCCAGATTGTCACATACTTTCACCCTCTGCAACTTTGGCAGAGGGAAAAGTAATGCAATTTTAACATCATACCGCGATGGGGTTGCGTGTGAATGAAGTTCCTTTGCACACAGCATGTGGCATCTGCCCCCGACAATCACATCTGCCTCTGAAAAGCTGATTCTTATAATAACACAGAACTCATATTTCACAACTTCGCCCTGATGAAACTAACCCGTATGCAGTGCAGAAGCACAAACAACCCAGAGCCTCTGGTTATGCTTTACCATGTGTGAGTGCTTCCTGTATGGAGGCACCGTAAACCATAGCCAGACTGAGGCTGGTTGTCTCCCCAAGTGTGACAGAGAAACATGGACAAAACAGGATTAGAGTGGACAGCTGCTGGTGTGCCCTGCGTTTTATATCTGTCTTGAGGAGAAATTTGCAAACGGGACAGACACAGGAAGCCGCCAGTAGGAGACCTGCAGCTGGCCTGAAATTAATACCGTCACAGGGACAATATCTGCAACAAGACACGCAGCTCCTGGACGGTGCTGTAAACTCCTCTGCAGGGAAACCTCAGAGAGCTGATGTTGCTTTTAGGCCTACTGTCATGCTGGGCTAATTAGAGGGCTTGCTCGGGCCATGTAGGCATGCATCACTTCAGATTTTAACAAGATGAGAAATACTATATGTCTCATGTTAATCTACTGGAAGGTAAGGTGGGCATTGGGTTTCTACGGGTCACCCACCACGTCGAGGGGACGGGAGACAACAATGCTGCTATTCTAGGGGCTCTGCAGGCATCATTGTTTTAAATGATGCCTTCAAAAGGTTGTTTAAAGACACAACAACACAGAAACGCAAACATGCATGAATGCACACACTGGAAGTGGGTTCCTCTTTGGTTGTATTTGTATTAAGTTGTAAAGTTTTGGTTTGTTGCCTTATAAATCAGGAATCGTCTTACCTGAGATGCTGTCATTTACTGATCAGTTCTTTCATTTATTTTTTTATTCCCAATGCATGACCTCAGGTTCCAAGTTGTGTCTTTATCACAAAGGTTTTTCTGATTTCACTCCTAAATCTGAAACTAAATGCTCTGACACGACCATATATTCAAAAAATGCCATTTCCTATACTGGCTTTTTTCATATATTTAACCTCTTCAACCTCATAAATTTAACAGCAAACAGCTTTCTATTTTTATCCGTCTCATCTGCTTTTTAAATTAGTGTTATGGTCCGTAATATTTCACAAAAATCAAAAATCAAGTAGATCATAAATAGGAAATATTTGCCATTTTTTACTTGACCGGCAAAAAACAACCTGACTGTCAAAATTAGGGCCAGACATGGGTGCACATTATAATTAAAAAAGTACAGATCTGTTTAGGAATTTGCAGATATTTCAAAGTTCTTTCAAATTTTTCTTGCTACTTCGCTTTGAAAATGTTCACCACCATAGACATAAAATAATATAATACAATAATTTAGATGTAAGGCTTTGCAGCAGGTTAAGCAACAGGTTACCTTCCTTCTTCTTCTGTGGTCTGCATGCTCTACATTGCATTATCAAAATTTGTTGCGTTACTCTGACAGAGTTTCCATACAACTTTTGCCATTAAATTTCAGTTTGAGAGATTTGTCAACTATGAACTATTGAATTTTAACCTGATCAGGTCCAACTCTATGTTACATCTCTGATAGTTTATCATCTTCTCAGTATTTGTTTTTTCCTTTTGATCCCACAAGCGCATGTTAATAAACAAAGCAAATGTGTTGCTTCAGACCAGCACTTTCAGCATCCATTTATCAACATTTAACTGAGTGGAAAACACATAAACCCTTAAACGACTAAAGAAAATAACAGATTTCATGCCTCGTTTATAGTTACAAAATAACACCGATTCCAAGGTCTTTTTTAAAGCCTCTATTCAAAAAATGAGTGATCTATTTTCAGTCAACTGACTGACTTAAGTTTGATTTTACAAAGTACATAATTTTGTCATGCAAATTGCCATAAGCTTATGCGCTTTTAATGGTTTCACAAACTGAGTTGTTTTTTTTGTTTTGACTCGGATAAAAAGTGGTTTTCACATGTTTGTTCTCAGGTTATGGGCTCATGTTTATTGTTACACCAACAACGTATCACATAATGTTATCATGCAAGCTTAAGTGCATAAAAATTGGTACCGACCGTTCTGGGCATGGGCGGCGAGAGGGAGCCATTGTTCATGTAGGGGGAGTCGTTCATGTTGCTCATCATGATGTAGCCTGGGTAGCCCGGGTACGGATGGCCTTTACTGTACATGTCTTGGAGTTTTCCTGATTAAAAAAAAATATATTGTTACAGAGTGACAAGTCACTGTGTGTTTTGCATAAAGCTCAGATGAGGCATTTTTTAAAGCATCATATCTCAAGATTTCTCGCTGTGCTGTAGCTTAAAACACAAACAAATCTCACAAATGACTGATTTCAAATGTGTGTCACTTAATGAATCAGGCAAGTAATCATGCGCACAAAGTTGGCCTGCCTGTTTTGATGCTCTAATGATATCGCTGTCGGTCGCTTTAACCCATGCCCTGTTTAGCCTCAGCCTTTTGTTTGTGCCCTTTCTTCCCGTCTAGGAGAGGAGGGTCGTATTATGCAGAGGAACAATGGAGCCCCTTTGTACCAATTAGCACCAATTAGAAGAACACACAGACTGTGTCAAAACAGGAGACGCCCCAACTGTTTCTCTATGCCTTTGACCTGAGAGGGGTCGAGCCATACAAGAGGCCTCAATGCAGCGCCACTTGCCATTCAACTGTGCGCTGTGTAAAAAAAAAAGGCAGTGGGGGGGCTGGGAGTGTTTGTGGTACATAGCCTGATGGCAACATGGATCTTGTAGTGAAGAAAGGCAGCGTTTGGTTTGAGGGGATTCCCATTCATGACCGAGAGGGACACAAAGAGGAGACACACTCCTCCTCAAAGCCCCAATGATGACCTGCAGCAGCGGGGTCAGACTACACAAGCCAGAGAGCAAAGAGCCCCGAGCGGCAACAACATGTTGCATGTGACAGTTCAACAGGAGGACTGATGCATGTGGGGAAGGACACTATTTATTGGGGTAACTGCATAAAAGGAAACACAAGAGGCAAAGAGAAAAGTGATTTTTTTTAAAAATCTTGAATTGACCCTGTGTGCTATGATGACCATCCCCACGTTAAAACATGAGAAGAGCATGTATTAATCTGTCTTTCAATTCAAGAATATTTTTGTTCACTGTTTCTGCAGGCACCCTCATCTTTGAGGTAGGTAACAGGTAGCTGTGTCCATGAAGGTTTAGCATGTCCTGACAAGGCTCAGATCAGAGATTATCGGTCTGAGAGCAACAGAAACAGGGGCTCTGATAAGAATGTGACCAAACAGTGCAGGAGTGTGACTGATCTCTTCCTTGTAGGGAAAACAAGGTGACACTTTTTTACACTGGCCCTCTTCACCCAAACTTCTCAGGCTGCAGCAAATAATTTTCAGAAAATCTAGGGCTTCACTGCAGCTAAATGACACGCTGGCTTTCACATAAATGCAAGTTGATTCACAAGGCCTTTTTCTTAATTGCCGTGTCACTTACCATCTTCCGGATGGTCTCTGTGTTTTTCATGATATGAATCTTGTGGTATTTGGGACTGTCTAGCTGCCTGTAAAAAAAAAAAAGAAAAAACAAGAAAAAAAATTAAAATTATGGTGAATCAATTAGGAGGGGCTTTAAATGCGATGAGAAACACAGACATGCAGATACGATCAGACACCCACAATCACTGCTGGGACAAATGTCGTCCCTTTTGCTTGGCACCAAAGCAAAACAAGCTTGCACACACACACACACACACACACACACACACACACACACACACACACATACACACACACACTACTATCTACAGAGGAGTGATGGAGCAGCCTGCATCAAAGCTTCAAAAGAACCACTTAATTAAGCTTCATGTCCTTAAGGAGCTTACAAATTAACTTGTTTTCAATACCATACGTCCACTCTCATTTTCATCTTTCAGTTCAAGCCTTCTTCCAAATTCAAATAAATAGAGTGTATTTGTGTTTTGAATTAGAAACCTTGGTGCAAAGTGAAATAAAATCATCTCGTATAGAGAAAAAATATTACAGACAGTTTTGGCTTTTAAAAAAAAAAGGGAAAAATCTTCTGCTCTTCTCACATCTATTTCCTTTCTCTATTCGAACCAGAATTGGGAAGAGGACCTCTCTTTTGGAGTTCAGAACCCTCAGGATGGCTTCAAGCTGAGCGAGGGAACTCTACTAGATTCCTAATTAACATTCAGCCTCCGTCTTGTGCGTCTCCAGGACATTTGGCGGTGAATGTGTACAGTCTCGTTCAGGATGTGCCTAAAATTTCATTAACACTGCGGTTAATGACAAAACAGCTGACTAACGCAGTGATGGGGAAGCTGCAGCCTGCATCCTGAGGTCGGTTCACGGGTGGAGAGAGGCAGGAAAAAAAATTAAAAACAAATTTTTAACAGTGATGTTTGAAACCCTCCTTCTCTGCAAATACATGTGCTGATGAAATGCCACCCTGCATGTACGGAATACAAATTGTGAGAGTAATAATTTTAGAAACATAAAAAATTCATTAATAATAAATCTCCCATTGAGCTTCTATGTGAATTTACACACACTATGTATTCAAAACAATTTTATTTCTTGGGGTTTTATGTGATTGACCTATTTTGCCTCCTTTTAATCTGTTCAACAAGGATGGGGATAAACAATTGTCACTCTGAATGTGTACAATATATTTCTCCCTAAAACAATGCAAAATAATTTATGGGCACCATTTAACAGACACGACAATAATGAAATAAAAGAATACAAATTGAAAATAGAGAACTAGCACATCCTGGAGACAAAATAACTGGATATTGTCCTTTTGTTTAGGTTGTATTTATCTATTTTATAGGCTGTGACCTTTGAAATAAATTAGTCATATTGTTTTGTCATTGGGTCTTAAGCCACAGATTCATGTGCTGGTGTTTACAGCTGCTGAGGGTTTTCGCGTACCCCTGCAAAACACAGCTGTTAGCCTGTTTGTCACAGGCAGCACACAAGGCCCCAAGTCTCACATTTTAAATGATACATTTTAATTTTTTTCCAAATTTCAATAGAGACCAGTTTATTTAAACTACCACAGACAGTTAAGTATTTAATGAGGTCTACATTTTTTTCTAAAATAAAGAATTTTCTATGTCTTGGGTGTAAAATTTTGACAAGCAAAAGCCAAAAGACTTTGGTCTTGAGAATTTGACTTGTATTACTAAAGCAAGAAATACCAAATTTTAAAAGGAGTGTGAGTCAGAGGAGAATATAAATGCACCTGAATGCACCTTATATATTTCATTTTGTCAAGGACAAATCTCTATGATAAATAAAAGGCTGAACACACATTACAACAAAACGTGTAAGGAGCGTGATAATCCAAATTTGAAAATATTACTGGGCTTTGTAATGTCAATCTGTTCTGTCAAGAATCACTCCATCTTTTTAACCTAAAAAAAAACAAGTCAGATTAATAAATATAAAAGTACCAGAAGCTAAATGACGACCAGTGTTTGAAAATGTTTGAAAGGATAAATAAGAACTTTGTTGACAGGCTGATGCAGGCTGTTTCCCCTCACTGTTGGAGTTCAGAGTTGATACCCACCTTCCTCCCTTCATCATTCACCACATCAGTGAAGGCACATTACTCACATCGTGGCTGTTGCTGTTGGGGCTGCTCTCTGACTCGTTGACCAGAGATGACTTGATGTCTGCCAGGTCTCCCTCCTCCTCCGAGTGGCTGAGCTCGGCGAAGATCTGCTCCTTATGCGGGTCCCCTTCGTCTTTAAACGGGATCATCTCGTCTGTGGCGCACAGCTCCGGGTCTCCGCCGCCGCCGCCTGATAACTGTGGCATTTTTTGTTGGGATTTGTTTATTTAATTTAACTCTGTTTGTTTGAGCAACAAAACAGTAGACAACACGCACACGCCAGCTCTGGCCGTAACTAAAGAGGAAGAAAAGTCCCACTGAAATCCCCCGAAAACGAGTGGGAAACCGTCCCCCCTTCTTAAACCGGAGCGTCGACCGTGAGTCACTTGGAGAGGAAGCGGCGTGCAAACACGCTGCCGGTGTGTTTTCACTGAAGCAACAGGAGGAGTGTGGCTGCTGTCGGCGTCCTTTTTTTTTCACCACGAGTGTTTTAAAACTAAGATGGACTGAAACTTAGACCCCAAAAAGAATCAAATGTAAAGGCTGAGAACGGGACTCCGGTGCACGCCTCAATGTCATGAGGGGAATTTTTTTTTTTTTTTGTAAAAAAAAGGAGACAAACCACGAGTTAAAATCTCATCACTAGTTTTTTTTTTTCAGTGAACACACTCACAACCGGCGGATATGGTCCAGTAAAAAAAAAAAGAAATGACTCAACGTTAAAAAGTGCATTTATAAAAAGTGAGAAAAAAAAATATTTCCTCGGTGGTCCTGTGAAGAAGATGTGACGTCCTTGGATTTTTTTTTTCTTTTTTCTTTAAAAAAAAAAAAAAAAAAGTAAGCTAGCAAACCAAAACACCGTCTGTAGGTGAAAAGGTATCTGATGGATGTGCAACTTGGAAGAAAACACAGTTTGTTTTTTAAGTTAGACAAGAGAACAAGCGGCGCAGTACGCTTTCATACTTCAAAACATATCCGCAAAAGCCGGTCGGATGAGGAAGGATAAAAGCAAAAGTCATAAAACAATCAGAAAAAGAAGACAGAGAGGAAAAAACGTCGTGGATCGACTTCCCACTGCTCCCGCACTGCTTCCACTGTGTAATGTAACCGGTGTGTATGTGTGTGTTGGTAATGTAGCCGTGCTCCCTTCTCCTCCTCCTCTTTCTCTCTCTTCAGTCATTGGGAGGAAGGAAAGATGAAAGGGAAGCCGAGGCTCTGATTGACACCGCAACGATTGACACTCCTCCTGAGAGAGAGATTTATACTCGGCTCACAACAAATGGGCAGACAGGAGGGGAAAAGGGAAGAAGAAGAAGAAGAGGAGGAGGAAGAAGAAGAAGAAGAAGAAGAAGAAGCGGTGAGGCTGACAAACGCACTGTGTGTGATGTGTTCAAACAATTATTAAAAATAAAAATGATAATAGAAACAGAGACAAACAAGACGGGCCTTCACATGTTTGGCCAAGGAGAAATAAGTGAAATTTAACAGAGACGCAAGAAGTGGCAATAGTGTTCTAGTCAGTGGAAATACCCAAACACTGAAAAAAGAAAACAAATGTTTGGCGCTTGGGTAAAAAATCAGGTGAAGAATATATATATATAATCTCACTGACCAATGAAGACGGGTCTATTATTCACTGATTTATTTTTGTATTTATTTCACAAAATTTAAGGAAAGAGGCGTGTTTTTGTTTTTCGTCTCTCAAATTTTGTTTATACTGGCAACATCACGGGTGTTTTAGTCCATGTTTCTAATAAAATGTGATTTTTTTTAAAAAATACACGTTATATTTACCCAACAAAATAATTATGTGTTTACATAATTTCCAATAGGGCGAAACGATATCGAAATTTGGCCATGTGGCGTAACAAAAAAACTGAGAACAGGCCAGAGGATTCCTACATTTTTGCACTTAAGCGACCCCTCATTATATATCAGGTTACAGTAATCTGTTCTACCATCATCTAGGGATGACACAGTTGATCAGATATAACTTTCATTTATTATGAGCACTCACACACAAACAAATAAAAACGATACAGGACCCCCAAAACAGTTACTGCCACACCTGAACTCAACTGCTATCCACAAATATATTGAGACAATAACAACACACACACACACATACACTCAGTCTCCATAGGTACACGAGAGAAATAAACTGGGTTTATTAATTAAGCGAGAAAAAAATGTGCAAAAATCAGGCCACAAGCACGTGGTAAATAAGGGCAGAGGAGAATAAGAACTTGAGTCTTCGGGTCGAGTGTTTCATGAGAAAATACAGGAAAAAGAAAAAGAAAATAAACCAAAAAAAAAAAAAAAGAAAGAAAGCGGTGGAAGTGGCGTGCTTTCTGTGTCTGTCTGAGCAGTGAGAGATTGCGTGAGAATCAAAGTTGGGATGGGGAGGCAGATCTTTATAAAGCGCGGAGGTGGGGTTAGCGGGGCGGAGCCGCGGCTGCCTTTGATCTTGCGGCGGCTGGCTCTTTCATCCCCGACTCCCCCCGCCCGGTTTCCCCCACCACCTCCCTCCCTCCCTCCCTTCCTCCCTCCCTCTTCCATCCTCCTCCCCCCCCCCCTCCTCGCTCTCCCTCGCCTTTGTATGACTAAATTTGGTCCGAGTGTGGAGCCGGGCCAACATTTCCACGTGTGCGTTCATCCCAGCTGAGAGAGAGGGGAGAGAGGAGGGAGAGAGGGAGAGAGAAAGAGAGAGAGAGAGAGAGAGAGAGAGAAGGGGTTCTCTTCCGGGTAAGGAGACAGCGAAAAAAAAAGATCAAAGGCTTTTCGGTTTTGGAAGCCGAGTGTGGATTCAAAAGAGCCGAGACTGGCTGCATTCCAGAGTACAGCGGAAAACGCGCGCTCAAACACGCGCCCACTCACACACGAGCCCGCACCAGCACGCACAAACGCACTCACGCACGCGGGGGATACAGGCACCGACACAAGCGCGTAAATACAGCCACAGTACAGAGAGAGAGAGAAAGAGAGAGAGAGTTAATTAGAAAGATTTCACACAGGCAGACCCGAACAACCAAACCTTTCATTAAATAAACCCTAAACGTTGTGTTTCTTGTTTCCAACCCAAAAAAACTGGAAGAAGAAAATTTGACATAAGGTAGGCTACAAAATCTGGCTGTTTTTAATTCCTGCTCTGAAGAAAGTGTTGGTTCTACTTAATTATAGTGCTTCTTTAATTAAATTATCCGACACTTTTTTCTGGCACAAACTGAAATGATGCTACCTATATACACCACTACCCTAAAACCACGCTAAAATAACAACTTCTTCGCCTTGGAATATGTTTTTTTCTCCCGTGTCTTTTACAGTATTCACCTTGGATATGGTTTAAATCAGAAAATTAGGAAAAAAGGGTAAATCAGGGGGAAAAACGATTTTTCGGTAAACTAAAAAGAGAGTGCAGGCCTGCAGGGCCTGAGGTAAGAGGTGAAGAGATCCAAACTGAGAAATGAAACAGATTAAATAAACCACAGGGCTGAATAATTCATGTTTGGTGTTTGGCTTTGGTTTGTTGGCATTGTAAGATATTACAAAATGCAACATAGCCTATAAGACTTTGTTAAGGATAACCTTAATCCTTACGTTCTGTTTGGAGTCCTTGGGGCCCCTTGACAGCTCCAAAACACTCTTAACATTGTTTTATCATCCTTATGCTTTGTGAGTTTTTATATTTTTATGAGAACTGTATACACACATGATTTTGAACTGATGTTGTTTCAGAAAAAAGCAGAATACTTTTGTTTTGAGGTCTCAGACAGTTCAAAATTCCAAATAAGTCAAGTTAAATTATTGTTGTATAACTTGTAGATCTCTTCAACATAACAACACTTTTCAAGATAACATTTTGTACACACCTTTTTAGCAAACAAATGACATATTCCCCCCTGTATGCAAAGCCCATATAAAAAACGTGAATTATTTGTAAATCTTTATGGTTCTTTCTGCCATTCTTTCAAGTTCGTGAAAAATGAAAGGGATATCACTCTGAATAGTTTTCTGCTCAAATCAATTCACAAGAACAGCAAAAATATTCTGATTTATAGTCATTTTTCTTAGTTGTTATTATCATTATTGTGACACATACAGCAGTGAGGTCTGCGAGACCTCAGCAAAAAATAAGGCTATGACGCTGATGTCAACAAAACAAACGGTTTAATTGAGATAAAGGGATACATTTCCTGCTAACCAAAAGAAATACTGGAGAAAATCATATAAGCTGGAAAATCAGAGCACAATAGACAGTACATATTTTAAAAAGAATAAAATAAGCTGAATGGCATTATTCAAAGTGCCAGCATCAGAGAATTAAGAATTCAAATACAGCAATTACAAGTATTTTACTCTGTTTTTTAACCTATGAAATATTTTATCAAGTGTTATACGGTGCAGTTTTGCAGGTTGCATATACTGGCCTCCAAGAAACAAGAAAAAAAGACAATCAGTGCTTAAATTAAATTGTTTTTCCTGGTTGGAGTTTTTTTTTAAAATAACCTAAAGGTTTACTATGATTTCATATTCTGGTCTTGCAAATGAAAGTGCGAGAGTGAGTGAGAGATTCATTATTTATTGCCCTCTGCTGCATAAGGAGAGACCACTGTGGAGAAGCCTATGTTACTGGTTGAAGGCCTGTGAGGAGGAGTCATTTGTTGATTGTCTGATGTACATATTTCAGTGAGCAGTCTAAAATTTCTTTCCAATAGTACTTTTCATGTATTCAATTAATATTTTCTTCTATCAAATAAGTACATCAACAATCAAGCTGTACGTATAAAATTAGATTTTTTTTTTTTTTGCTGTGTAATATTTCTAGTTTAGATGGATTACAAGGCAACAAATGACAAGTTATTATGACGAGTCAGAACAAACTTATCCACTTTCCCTTGACATCACAGTACAGTATATTCTGCGGTGAATCTCTGTGTATCACTGCCCTGGTTGTTAAAATACCCAGGAAAGTTGGTGTGGAGAGAAAAGAGGGAGAAGGAAGGAGAGGAGGAAAAAAACATCTACATTAGCATTTCTCTCCTAATGAGTTCATAAGAGTGACCCCTCTGGATCTCACATGAAAAGGAAGATTTCCTGCTGTGCTGTGACCTGAATTCAGTTGTCTCTCACTTTAGAAACTACATTTTGCATCTTATATAAGGAAGGAATATATCTTTACACACGGCATAATTTATCAGCAGATTTCAATTCCTCATATTCCTCCTTTCACACCAGTAGTCAGTACGATGAATGGGACACAGACACGAACAGTTAAACAATTGTGGTGATATACAAAGAGCTGATGAACATAATGTATGTTTAGTATATTTTGTTTATATGTTGTTTTACCCCCCTTGTATAAAATTGGGAGCACATATCAGTTTAGCAGGAAATATGAATTGCGTCAAACAAAATGCTCTTTGTTGGAACAACATTCAGTCAAGGTCCTCTTTAGATCTATTATTGTCTCATCTTTTATCTGTTCTATTTTCATAGCAATGCATAATACTTCAAACAGAAATTACCCTAATTATCTCTTGTTCCAGCTTTGTGCTGTGCATATATGTGTGTGTGTGTGTGTGTGTGTGTGTTTCTGTGTCTGAGTGCAGACTGTTCACTGTGATGATTTGTCAATATCAGTACCTGAATTCACCTGCCAGGTGAGTTTGGCGGTTAAATCCCTACTGGGCTGTATATTCCACCTGCTAGTCATTCATAACAACTTCCTTGATGTAGAAATTATAGCCCTTGAGCTTGCAGACATCTCCAAGAAAACGACAGGAAACAAACATCAAATTATGATGAAAAGAGCTTGCAATTAAAGCCGAAAAAGACACCATTTATCAAACGTGCAAATCAAAAACGGGGGAGGTCCAGGTTGAGTGATTATTTGTGTTGTTCTTTGATTGGTAGAAGGTGAGTCATCTACTTGAAGGGGAGGAAAGTGTCTTGAGGGTAAGGTGAAGAAGAGAGGGACAGATGTGCGATCTGTTGATTTATGGCAAAGCTGTCAGGAGGCTGTCTCAGACAAACTGTCATTAAAATGAAATTATCTCCTTGATGGAAAAGGAGGGGAATTTGTCGTGCTATGTATATATTTTGGATGGGTACAATTTAAAAAGGAGAGACTACAGTTTACAAAAAGAAAGCTTTAAGTTCAAGAATGCTGGTACATAAAAAGACAAACAAAAAAAACCCCATCATGTTACTCCAGTAGAATAAGTAAAAGTCTACCGTCACGCTATCTCTGTGATGCTGAAAAGCACTGCTTTGAGCAAAATGCTAAAAGTAACAATATGCTAACCTGCTCACAATGACAGTGCTAACATGCTGATATTCACTACCTTAATTTAGTGTGTTAGCTTTCTAACGTTTGCTATTTAGCACTAAACACAAAGAATATCTCAGACTGGTGGAGATCAGCATTTTATCATTAAGAATTGGACAAATTGAAATTCTCACCTGATGATGGCGCTGTATAAAAACTCGGGGATCAGCAAAATGGATTGGAGTTTTGGCCAGTCATCCTAAGGGGGTATGATTATTTTTACCAAATTTTAAGCCAATCAAACTAATAAAGCAGATAAAAAATGTTGCTTAAAATGACAAAATTCAATCTCATGGTGATGCTTCATATATTTGTGAAATGTCCATACACTAATGTTGAGTCATTTTACTACATCAGTCAAAACTGTGTTTGTGGCAGCAAAGAAAAATTAAAGGGATAAATGGACCATAAATACAAACTGCAAAAACTCTACTAGTAATCCCTTTAAGAGTTATTGAGATATTTTAACCAAATTGATGGACCAAAGAATTGACCCACATTGCCATTTACAGAGCTTTGCAGCAAGCATGTCTATAAATGAAACGCTATGGCATTTTGACATTTGAAACGATAGAAACACAAGTCTGCTGGTGAGGATCCGCCTCCCCTCCCCCCTGCACAGACTATCAAATCTAACCGGCAGACTCTTTTATTGTTTTTACGCACAGAGATAAAGAATGATTAACACCAAGTGGCACCTGACTCCACCCTCCTATCCTTGCCAGTCAGTGATGCTGACAGAAAAGATAGAAGCTCGTGAGTAAGCTCCTCCGAGAAAGAGAGGAAGAGGTAAGGATCACCTTTCCACTGAGACTTGGCTCACTCTCTCAGAGTATTAACTTCAAAAACCTGAGTGCTTGCATGCCGCCATCATCATCAATGAACAACGCCGGCCAAACCCGCACATGCACAGACACAATCTCTATGTCCTCCCTGACTTTTCTTACAGCAAGTCCACATCACACACTGATAAGTGTAAGTGTTGCCTCACTGCAGCCAAAAGAACAATCCTCTGGGGCATATAATATCATGACAAGCAACCTTTCTCTTGTGTGTGTGTGTGTGTGTGTGTACATGGAGCCCTGTCCTGCTGTCACTCGTGAAGACTAATGAGCAGATTAACACTTGGCTGACCCAGTTGCCCTGAGGGAAAATGAAGGTGAGGGTGTTTACCTACAAACTTCATCCAGCTGGGACAGCCACCTTCTCTGCAGCGGACTATCAGTTTTCAGGAATTTATGGAAATCTGCTGAGCTTGCCCATTAACGCCATGTGTTTCTACCGCCGATAGGGGAAGACATTTAACTCTGTGTGTGCTGTGAGAATGATCTGAAATTACCCATCACACAGTGGACATTCAACAGGAGATAAGAAAAAAAATAGCATCTTCTTCAGTAGTTCCTTTAGTGACGCTGTGGAAAGGGTAAGATCCCGACTGGTATAATTGATCAGGTTAGAGAGGCATGACAAGGCTCCTTTTATTGAGCAGGGCCTGCATATGTCCAGGGGCTGGCCAAGCTTCACCACAAGCTGTCCTCCACTGTGCGCTGCTGTGTTGTGCTACATTCTTCAGGTCCAAAGGGGAAGTGGTCCGGTCCTCTTAGCACACACAGCTACTCCTTTCATCCCGCTGTGTTATTGGAGAAAGCACTGAGCACCGCACCGGGGCCTGCTGTGTTGGGGTCAGGGGTCAGAGCTGACCTGCTAAGAGGTCGCAGGGCCCCCATCCAGTCTGTAATCAAGCACACAGCACACCTCAATGACCCCGCTCCTCCGTCCTTCCCGCCGCACAGCCTCAGTCTGCCTCGTCTGCCTGAGATCAAACACAGAGCTGCAGTACCGCTGGCCTTGTGTTATCAGCCTGGGTGTCTCATCACATCAACAGGCAGGGCTAAACAGTAAACACAGCCAGCCTGTTTCTGCTCACTGTGTATGTATGTATGTATGTATGTGAGTGTGAGTGAGTGTGTATCAACGTTGCATTAAAGCATGTGCATGACTGCACCTGGATGCATAAAGGTCAGATTGATTAAATTTTAGTAATTTGGATTTCCATTTCTGATTCTGCTTTACAGTTCCTGACCTTATAGAAACTGTTTCTGCCATTTTATTTGACTTTGTAAACCAAAAAAAGGAAAAATCTTATATCCAGCAAATTTTAACATGCAATCATAGACTTTTGTACTTTTTTTGAACCACCAAGGAGCAATGTAACATGCTCTTAGCTCTCAACCTGACATATTATTATCTTTTAAAGCAGATATGTCTTTATAGTTGCTTATTCATACATTGAGTTGACATGAAATAATATCAGCATTTAAAATCCTGGGCTGTATGAAGGCTGATATTGCTTTTATCATCTGTTTTGGTCTTTACCATCTCCAGGGGAAACATCTGGTGTCTAAGCTGCAAACCGCTAAAAAATGTTTACCAGCTAGTTGCTAACACTGTCTGTTTGCCCTTGGGTGCTAGGCAGTCGCGTCAGGCTGGGTTTTTGGTATTTTTTTTTTTATTGCTGCCTGTAAGTTATGGGCCAAATCACAGAGTTAAAAGGAGCAGATATGTAATGCAGAATGGTGATACTCAGTGGGTTTGTCAAGAAGCAGCCCTTTTCACTCACTCATTTGATGTTCATATGAAAACAGGTGATTAAAGTAGCTACAAGTTGCAGACAAACTTCTGCGCACTGTTGAACTTTGAAACAATATTTTGTGATGTTTCAGTGCATGACTTTCATCAGGCAAATGGTTTGTGACAATCAGAAGTAATCCTAAATAGGGAGTGGCCTCAAGTCTGCAACCATCATATTTTCTTTCTCAAACATCAAATTCATAGTCCCCAATGTCATGCATAGAGCTATCAAAGTAAAACACTCTGCTTAGGAACAATTATAAATGTATCAGAAAATGCTTACATGAAATGGGTTGTTTACTGTAAAATGAACACTTTAAGCCCCAGAGCACAATCTCAGAATAATACATTCCCCTAAATATTATAGGTTACATATGAATGTACGTGGCGAGTGAAAAAATCTGCACTGGTAAATAAATAAAACCCTTCATTAAAAATTCAACTAGGTGTCAGAAAATTCTGATCAGCAAACACTACATTAGTGTACATTATATATGTTAAGTAGGAATAATCAAATTTACCTCAACCCTTTCAAGACTGCATGTATTAAATTAAGTAGGTCCCTATAAATAGATCCTACAGGCCCAAAGAGGTAATTGCAGTCAAAAATGCATACATTTATTCATGCTAATTTTTCATTTGCCATATAAATGTATCCCAGCAGGTTCATCCACAAGTGTAACCTACAGTATTTGGGAACGCCTATTGCACACGGGGGATGTGTATGGTTGCAGACTTACAGCTACACCTTATTAAATATGGCTTCTCACTGTCACAAACCATATGTTTGACGATGAGTGTCAAGAATATAAAGGCTTATAAATGTATTTTTGCAGGACTGGCAGTGTGCTGGAGTTTGTTTGCAACTTTTGATCTACTTTCCTATGCACCTGTCTCGTGAGACAGACATGCGAAGAGTTCAACCGTTCTGAGCAGCTTTAAGTTGCCATGAATAGTTATTGTTATTAATGAAGTATTTTTCATTGATTTTGGTTGCGAAATAAAATAAAAACAACACAACTGAATGCGAAGGCTTAATGTTTTGCTGTTATGTAATTGTTTTTCAAGTTGGACTCACGAGCAGTTGTTGACTTTGACTGGAGACATAAAAACACAGCATTTCTATAACATTTTTTTTATTAAGCTCTTCAACTCCATTTTTATCTCTAAGCTCCTCACAGCTGAGGAGGGCCTGTGTACAGAGCACAAGCAATATTTAACCAGGTTGGTTGCTGATTTCCTGTGTGCACCGGCCCTACGCTATCAGGATATTAACTGTTAAAACCACTGGAGTGTGATACTTACTCGTGCTGATTGATTTCTTCTAGCCACACAGAGGAGAAGTCCACAATTCCCGGGAGTTGTTACTTGAGAGGAAAGCATTTCCAGACACAGGCACATGCTGCCAATTTGACAGGTTTAGTTAGGCACCTTGGCTCCACTCCTTTGTTGTATTTAAAAAGCATCAAATGAGTAGTTTTTTTTTCTAGGCAGGCAGTGTTTGACTCTGTTTCAGAGTGGGGAAACAACTCATTTCATTCCTTTGTCCAAGGGTTTTTCCCCCACGTCTCCCAACACGAAGAAATTGTTGCAAATGAGTCATTTCTTCTTGGCAGGCCTCAGGCAAAGGAGAAAAAAAAAAGAATAGCCATGTTCTTGAGTAGACAAAAGTGATTTACTTATCCTGTCACTACTTTAATTACTTCTGATAAAAGGGGTGATTAATAATATCGAAGTGTATTTTCTTTGATATCTTAAATTACATCTTTGAGAATTGCATTGTCCTTAAAATGCTAAAAAAAAAAAAAGTTATCGTTTTTTCACTCACGTACCAATTTTAAAACTTCTGTCTGGGATTGTGTGTGAGTAATTGTGTGTGCAGAAAAAAGATTTTGGAAAATGTGCACTGAGGTTTATGTTTGTGTGTATGCATGACTTCATGTGTTGGTAAATGAGTGTATTATTGTTCTCGTCGGTCTGAAAGGGGAGATCAAAGGCAGACATCGTCTCTCTCTGTAACTGGCCTTCATTTCTGAGCTGAGTCTAAACTGAAAATGTCATATTTTCCCCTTCAAGTTCCTTTGAGCTTCAACATGTGGTTGCAGGTAGTATTTCTCAAGTGTGATACATACAGTATGGGGGGGGGGGCTAAGACATACAGTCTACTGTAAACCTATAGCCTGTTTTGTCTTGTTGTTAATTATAAAACAGCTGAAATATGCAAGCAGGAGAGCGTTTGAACCCTTGGCCTCAGTCTCGCCCAAGTCGCAGCCCAATTTGAGCCAAATCTGAAACAGTAAAATCCCAGAGGATGTATAGTGGAGTGGCTGTGCCAAAACCCTTCTTGCCCTGCCTCGCCCTGCCATCTGCTTCATAAAGTGCAGTCACGAAAAGGTCTGCAAGAGTAAGATTTAGTGCCACCACACCTTAAAGAATGCTCTGTGAATTCACACTATTTTTCCAAATTTCCTTGCGCATGATTGAAATGCACCAGGAAGGCATTTCATTCAGGATGTAATGACCTACTGCCCCTGTGGGTTTTTCCAGTGTTTGTGCCCTCCCACTGCTGTTAATGTCATTTGCTCTTTTTTGGATTCACTTCACTTGCCCTGGCTTTGACCAAAGCCTCTCACACATGGAGTCTATCTATGAAATGTTCAGGAACATTTGGTCATGTGTGAAGGGGAGCAGGTCGATCGATATTTAGGGAAATCTCGGAGCACCACTTTCCCACCTCAAGACTTAATAACCTTTCAGGGAAAATGCTGTTACAGCTGTGCCGTGATGGAAAAGCAGTAATGTTGCAGAAACGAGCATGTGAAGGGTCAAAGACACTATCATAAAATGAGCTAACCCTTTGCAATGGCAATGTATTTGATGTACGATGTACGACAATTGTTATTTGTCCACTTACTTTGTGGAATATTAAAAACATTCTAAGAACGCTGGCACCAGACAAAAACAGCTCCTGCCTGCCATGTTCCTGAAAGCAATAAGAGAAGTCTTTTCTTGCCCAGTCTTCTTCTGTTGGGTTTTTATGGCAAATGGCATCCTTAAGTGTTGCATTATTGTCGTTTGCTGGTACGTCCCTTGCCCCAATCTGGCATTGCTCAGGCATGTGTGAAAAGGTCAACAGATTCTCACTCTCAACTTGTCACATACTTACACTTGGTCGGGAACTCTTGGCATGAATTTTTGAAGCGATTATTACCCCTTTAGCGTTTGTTGTCAATGTACAAAACCATCCTGCCACCTTTCTAACACATGTTTAACCATGTGAAACAGTTGTGCATTTACGCACATGTTCAACATTGTAAAACAGTCTTTGTGTGGGCAGGTTTAGCCACCATGACTACTTTATTTGGTTTACGCAACAAAGCTACTTGGATGGGTTTAGAAAAGAAAAGAAAAAAAATACTTGATTTTGTTTGGGAAAAGATTGTTGACTTTCACTGGGACTCAAACACCATCTCCTGGCTGAAAGTCATGTGCCTCCTTAACAAACAGTAAAGGAGTATCAGCTGCTTACAAAAGCATCTTGTCCAAGCTGCCATATGTAACTAGTTGGAAATAAATACGAAAAGAAAAAAGGTGCAAGGTGGAAGTATTCCTGTATATTTTTTTAGTGGTATCTAAAAAAATTATCATAGTAATTTACTTAGAACTATCTTTGAAATACACTTTACAGTGATGCTCTTAAATAAGTCTCCTGTGTACATTTCTCTGTTTTTATCCTCATCTAGCACAGCCATGCATGGACATTTGATTTGTCTGGGAATGCCAGTGCTGCTGCTTGGGTAAAATCTTCCCTGAATCCAGGCCTTTGAATAAGTCAACTCTACAGAGTTCAGTCAAGTTGAGAAATGTGTCTGATATCAGACAAGTCAGCTTTTTCAAGCACTATAATGCCAGATGCAAAGACAAAGAGACAGAGGCCTGAGAGAAAAACACAGCCAATCCTTCACACATGACACTTAAAATGTTCACACATTTCCGTAGACAGAAATCTCTCCCACCACACATAAAACATGTGAATGTTTCCTCTCTTTATAGACTGCCACTGGTCCAGGTTCAGACTTAAAAAGCATTTCCAACCTCTTTATCGAGCCTTTGAGCCTCATTTTTTATATCGTTCCGTGCTTTAATCCAGCACATTCAAAGGCTATTCTCAGGTTACGAGAATTCCTCGGGTCAGTGGTAAAACAACTGATATGGAAAAGTCTAGTCCATCAACAAACCTATTAAAGTGGAAACATGTGCAATGCAATGTACGTACAACAAACACTGAAGATGCTACAATTTTTAGCCGTTATTGCAAAAAAAAGTCAAAGACAAGCTAATTATTACCCCCCGTCCCCAGTATTTATGCTAAGCTATGCTGTCTAGATGCTAGCAAAAGTATTAACTCTTCATCACAAAACTGATAGGAATCAATTTTTTTTCACAAAATGCCAAACAAAGGAGACTTTTTGTCCAAATTTTAATGCTATTCTGAGGTTTGTGATGTGAGCACAACAGCTGTTGACCCTTTGATCATCATCATGCAGACTGGATGCAGAGTTTTAGCGAAATAACATGATCATAGACATAAGTAAAACAAGACATTTTCATGTCCCTCTGATAAAGAGAAGGTGCTCTCTGTGCAATGTCGTGTTGTCAGTGGTCAAACTTCATGACATGACATTATTAGTTATAGTCTACAGCCGACACGTGGACAATGTTAACGACTCAGCATGAGTGATACAGCAGTGAATATGAGTTGTAGGCACCCTGAGTGCTGCTTGGCTTCGTTGCATTTGCAGATCCGACCAGATGCACAGTGTGATCTGTCATAAGGGATCGGGCTGAACCAGAAGGGGTGAAAATGAAATTAATCTCAATCCAACACGACATTGCACAACTGTGTCTTCTCAATAATATGATAAATGATTAAATAGGATGAACAAACACACAGGAAACTATGTGTATTGTGTTTGTTCGATGATATGAGAGCGATGGGCGGAGACTCCTTTGTTCTTGCAATTAAGATCAAATGTAATGATTTCTCAGACAAAAACATATTTTCACCAGATGCCGTCACCAAGAAAAGGAGTGAAACTCTATTGGAAGGTCCAATTAAAAGCACACCTTTTTGATGTATAATTAAAACTGCTTAATATATAATCTAACCTTTCAGTTGAGCATTACAATTTTATAAGGCTTAAGTTTAATCATCTGACATGAAAATGATTTAAAATTATTTAAAGGAAATGAAACGATACAGAAAGGTAAACATAAAGCTTCTCGATTACTTGATGATGAGCTTTCATATCATGTAATTTGTACTGATGTTTAAATGCACAATATTTCTTCCTACTTGTTCAAACTAAAATATTTTAGTGTTTATTGGTATATTTTGAAAAAAATTACCTCTTGAAGAAGTGAAAGAACCTCTAAGAATAAATGCAATTATAAGTGGACATGACACGAAATCTGTATGAAAGATGCTTCTCTAAAACAAAGTCCCTCAAAACACCCTTCCTATTTTGAGCAGATGACACTGTCTTAGCATACATTACACATGCATATTATCTTCACTAATCACACTATTTGTGGGTCTGATTGCAGCGTTGCTTAAGACGGGGTGAGCAGGGGCCTCCTTTGTGCTGGAGCTAATGATGTCCCTTTGTGATTGGGCTGGGCGTGAGGGTTGAGGACACTGGAATAGACTCCGAAGAGCTGCTGTGTGGGTCTTAGTGTGACTGGCAGCTGCAGTAATCCGCCCTTTGTGTCTTCAACAGGGCCCCACTGAGCTCCCCTGACAGGGACCGATGTTCCCAACTCCACCAGACAGCCCAGATGGGCTGAGTGACACAGAGGGAGCGAAGGAGGGAGGGAGATGGAAAGCATTGAGATAGAAAGGGAGAGGGGGTAAGAAAGTCAAAAGAGGAGAGGGAAGTAAAAGGAAGGATAGGAGAGGATCATTTGGGGTGAAAGGGAAGTCCTGGGAGGAGAATCTTGAGGAGAAAGCATGGAGGAATGGGGGTCCGATGCTTAAAGCTTCTTGACAGCTTTGTTGCTGTTAAGACAGGATGCGCTCAGTGGCCTCGGATCAGGGCTGGTTTGTTTGCCTTGTATTTGTTTTTTTTGTTCCTTTGCGGTCACCCTGAAGCGTGCCCGAATAGGAGCGTGATTGGTGGATGCACTCTGAGCGCAGCACAACCACAATCCACAGTCGCACACAATGGCAACAATGCCCACGCTCTCCCTCTACCTCTCTTAATCACTCACAAGACACAGTGTTTATTTGCATTTAGTGGCCTTCTCATGACGTTTGACGGGATAAGAGGTTTTGTCTGTTGCTGCTTGTGGTTTGTGTTTGTCTCATCTTATTGCTCTCGTTATGTGGCGTGTGGGTTTCCTCCACATCTTTACATGCGTAATTCAGATGAAAGCTTGTGTGATAAACTCCTGTGACATTTTTCATGTCTGCTGTGACCACATTCTGCTCCGACATGTCACCAGAGATCACTGCAAAGACCAAACTGAACACCAAAATCTCTCATTACTGACTCAATTTGATGTGTTTTCTGAAGGAGCAAGTTATTTGGACTGAGCATGAAACGGGGCAGATCAGTGATTACAACTCACATATGTTTTCACAATTAATCAAAAATGAATGATGCCATCCAAATTTCTCAAAATCACAAAAAGTCACATTTAAACTTGAACAGTTCAGAACTCAGAGATATTAGTTTTTGTTAAATAAAAGAAAAATGAGGTAAAAATATTTAGTAAGTTATAACCTTTTTTGGCAAAAGATCAATTAAATGTCAAAGTGTAGTTGTCCATTAATTGATTCGTTTTCTAATTACTTCAAAATTTTGATAAATTGGCATAAAATGTTTTATTAAAAAACATATATTAACAGAACTAACAATATAACAAACTACAAATTTTCAATAGAAATCTATGACGCTGAAATTTTAAGCTACATATAAGCCAGTCATCAGTGCATTTTTTAAAAATGATTGTATTATTAGTTTTTCCTCCAAAAAATTCCTGCCTAAAATTTGCAGCATCTTGCAATATTTGATTGCTCTTATGCACTACTTTCACTGATACAACTTACAGTACAGTTCACTTGTCTACAGGCTCTGTTGGTGTATACTTTTATGC
>JAQNCA010000024.1:1857114-1867648 GCA_029783725.1 Acanthurus tractus
TTATGCACTACTTTCACTGATACAACTTACAGTACAGTTCACTTGTCTACAGGCTCTGTTGGTGTATACTTTTATGCTTTGGGCCAGTGGTGATTTTTATACATGGTATCTATATTCTTTTGACATACTGTTACTGTACAGCCCTGAACATGCAGTACAAAACAACTAACTCTTTATAGCCCTTTTGCGAGGAAAATATCATAAGCATTATACCTTAAGAGGGTAAAGGTACCTGTTAGCATAGTTGGATGAGAAATCTAATTGTAAATGTGTATATATTCAAAGTTTGCAAAAATAACTATTTCTCTGTCATTTACAGTTTGACAGGATTCATCTTGCAGAATTTGGTGAAAATCAGACTGTTGAGATCGTTCACAGTTATCAATAAATTTTGTTAACATGTTGGTCAGCAGGCAGCGAGGCAAACAGAGTCAGAGACAAGCCCAAATAAACCTCCCAGTGAAAACAACAATTTCCTAAAGGCTTAAAACTAACCCATACCCAAAGTCCTGCACCATGATATTATCTGCTCTTACTGCAACCAAGATGACAGGTCTTTGATTTTAGTGTGAATGAGCTCTTCACTTGAGACATCAAACAGAACATAAAGCAATGGGGATTTGAGAATGATAGAGGCCCCATTGATCTTCCGCTTTCTTCTTAATTTATATTTAACCATTGGCTTGGCACCAAAAAAGATTGTGTTTATGGCCTCCTAAAATCCATCATTAATTTCTTACTGCTAAACCCAGGCCAAACAATGTCGTAAATAATGTTAATCACAGATGAAACTGCTCGATTTCACCATCAACATTCCCTCAAACAGCACTGTATTTACCTCAGCTCCAGCAACAAGCTGTTGAGCCTTAAAGTCTTGGTACTACACTGCTAGGAGAAGAAGTAATTGTCTGCATTGAATTGCATGAGCTCAGATGGGAACTTGCTCGGATGTGTTTGGAAACTAATTGGGAGACCGAAACAGCAAACAGCTTTGGTGAAGGGAGCTGGGTCAATGTGAATTCAAACAACACAAATTCAGTTTAAATAATATGGCATGCAGCAATTCAGATAGAAAAAATATGTGTGTGTGTGTGTGTTTGGTAAATAAAGCCCTTAATTAGTCGGTTTAGTCAAACTGAATTTCTTGTTTAGACAGAAGGAGGGACATAAAATTTCAACTAAATTAAAGCCACATTAATAAAAAAAATTAAAGAGCAATTAAATTTAATTTGATATTTTTCCTACTAATACAAAATTCAGGAATAGAGCCTAATTTAGTTGTGTTTAAAAGAAGTACCCTTATTGCATTTTAGTAATAAAAAATGATGACTTTTAATATGTGAACTAACTATTATCCATACTTCTGTAGTAACAATAGATGACATTTGTACTCATATGTGAAACTGATTTAACACAAACTGTAAAGTTCTCCTTAGTCCAATGAAACATAATAGTATCTTTCAGTTCACTTTTGTAGCTTTTCCTGCCCACAACTTTATTACGGTTTATGCTCGCTGCTCCCATCAGCCTTGTTTTCAGGTGCAGCAGCTGTTTCATCAAAAAGCTCTGAAACCCACCGTACACTAGGACAGGCAGACTGAGACTAACTGGGGAACAAAGTGTAGCATTAAGCAACTTTAGAGGAAGATATTTCCCTCAAAAGCTACTCGAGACCAAATCAGAGTGAGAAGTGGGTTAAAACTGGACTTGCACTTTTCAGTGTGTTTCATGCTAATGTATTTCTTATCTGCTGGGTGGATAAACAAACAAACATCTGTCTGCTAAAAAGTTAGCCAAGGATGTTTTTGTCACACACTTTTCAGCATGAGCAGTGGCTGACCATCGCAGACCCTTGAGATGATGCAGAAATTTATGTAACATGGCTACATGGACACGAACAGGCTTTAGAAGCAAACTGTGATAAAAAATTAGAATAAAACAATATTGGACAGATGAAACAATTGTAAGCACAAAAAATTCAGCTTGACTAGATGGGATTCAAGTGAGGCTTTTTTTTAAAGATGCTGTGAAAAATATTTTAATTAAGTTTAGGTAAATCAGCAGTTTAGACACAAATCATCAGCCTTTCCTCTTATCTGTGTGCCCATCTATATGTACACATACGCTTCCTCTCGTTTGAGATAACAGATGTGTTGAATGAACGGCCGTAAGTGAACCAAATCTGATGCAATCGGTCTGTAGATTTTCCCGGTTTGGAAGCGGATTAGAAAGTGAAGAGCTGCACATCCAACTTTCTATCTCTGTCTAATTGGCATGTCATAATTGCCACTGCACAAACCCCAGTCAAGTCTGGACACTGAATGTCAAAAAGTATTCAGGTCAGCAATTTTGGTGAGGAGATGTGGAGTTTGAGGCCTGAAGTCCGATTGTTATGGAAACGAAAAAGCTCGGATCAGGGTTGCAACTTAAAATAATTAGCACCCAGTGACTCACTTTTCCTTTTCTTGAACTAAAATCATTATGTGCATGCGTGGGGATCTGGCGATAACAAACTGCACGACTACAGAAGAGTACCAAGAGCTGACATCCACAGCAAATAAAAGTGGTATATAACTGTAAAGGGTGCAACCAAAACTTTCCAGGGAGTTTATGCTAGTTTCACATAAGTCATATTTGAGCTTGGTCTCAAGTGCTGCTTCATGAACATGATGAAATGGCCTTTTAAAGTACTCTCAGAGGAGCCAACACTTCAAGGGCTTCTTAGAACCCACAGCACTGCCTTGTATCACCCGGGGAGAAGGAGAGAAAAGAGGGCCAAAGAGAAATAGAAAGGGAACACAAGAGACAGCGAGCAAGAGGGAGAACATTCTTAAACCAAAATGCAAAAGAGTCATAGGGGCTGAGATGAGCAGAGAAGCCCTCATGGAGAAAAAAAAATAAAATAAAAAAAGAAACTCGAAATGAAAGAGCGCGAAGCCTAAAAAACTCTTATTCTGAGCTGATCCTCAGATCAGATGAGATAAGAGCACAGTAAGTTCACTCTCTGCTTGCAGCTGAGTTCAGGCATTTCTTTTTCCAACTTACTGAGTGTTGGACTAAAAGGAGGACCAGAGGAAGAAGGAGGCAAGAGCAGCATGAGCGTGCCCACTAGCTTTTAGTCAGGAAGCCTAATGAGTTCCTATGGGATGGGGGCTGGCTGTCAATCATCCCCATTCTTTCCAACACTATGCCGTGTCGTCCTGCACATGCAGAACCAAGGGGCATGAAATAATTAGAGATGGCCAAGCAAGCCACAGTGTGACTCGGTTGTCTTGCGGAGGGAGGATGTCACGGCGTGTCTCTCTGGTGTGTGAGGGGGACATTTGAATTTGCTGGATTACGGTGTTGGAAGACACTGTGCCTGCTTTCACGACGACGCTAAAATGTGACAATGAGGTAATAGTGTTACAGCATGTTGCGTAATGTCGCCATGATTCCTGACTTATTGTAAGGGTGATGAAAGACGAAAAATGGCGAGCAATGGATTCAGCACATGATGAAAGGGAGCCCCTGCTGATGGGGCATCTGTGATCCTCTTTTTAAATACAGGATGGCAAAGAATAAGAGAGGAAAGAAGGAAAAATAGATGAGCGCAGAGAGTAATATCAGGCCTATTGTTAAGTAGATTTTCTTTTTTTTTTACTAGGAGTAAAAGGGAGATGCTGTGCACACAGCTTCATGTCTTCAATAAAATATTTATCAACCATCATCTGTACAGTCACCCAGAGCGTGGAGGGGTTGATTATATAGACCATGCAACCAATTAACATTTCTGTACCATCCACATTTGGGCTTAACCTCTTTTTTTCTTTCTTTTTTTTTTGGCAACGAAGACACAAACACAGAAGGAGAGGGAGCTGTGGGAGGGGGGGAGCCAAAACAAAATGAGCCATCCCCGCTAAAAAAACAAGAGGAGGATTTAGTAACATCTGCATGTGAATAGAGGCTGCCTAACATCGGCAGCAGCAGTAAGGGCTTTATGTAATTGCTGATGAACAATGTCACAGAACTGGCAGATTGGGGGAAGGAAGGCTTAGAGGGTCATGTGACAAGAACTATCTTTACATTGGAAGCAGTGTTTAAGCCGTATGACTGTGCAAATCTAAATTTAACTGAAACGCTTGCAGATGATTCACAGGCCTCTCTGTCAGTGAAGGTGTAAGGTGTGAGTGGTCTGTCAAGAGGTATGATGTGTTTTTGCTTCTAAATACAGCGTTAATAAAACTAAGAATTGTTTTATTACTGATTGGTCAAGAGATTGTTTTTTCAACTACTTATGTTTTGTGCACAAAATGCGACAAAAATTGTGAAGCAATGTCCACAAAATATCAACAAGCCTTTGACATCAGTGGGTAGGGTTTGATTAGGCACACAAAACCTTGGTTGAAAAATTAAAGCTTCTTCTAATTTTGCTCCCGATAAAGAAAGTCATAATTACTAATGCCATCAGAGAGCTTTGCCACTTTGACAGAGGGGAATGTCACAGTTCAAAACATAAAGAAAAGTAATTCACTGAAAAACATATTACAAAGAAACAAAGTAAATCTGGAATCTAGAAATTGTAAAAATGGCTTAAACGAATAATGAATTCACAAAAAAGTGCTCACTCAATCTTGTGCCAGTTGTCTAATTGTTGCTGCTCCGAGTATAAACATGCTGTCCACAGTTTACATTGCTGTGATCCGTCCAGAAGCCCAGGCTGAGCGAGCAGCCAGTGAGCCACAAAGGTTAATGGATGGTTTTCATTAATTTAGCCCCCCCCCTCACACACTGCTAACACTCCTGACTGTTAGCTAACCTGCCTCCTGTACCTCACCCTAAGTCTTGACATAGAGTAAAAACACCCACAGTCCAAGGTTAATTACACGTCCATCTCTTAACAAAAACACTGCATTGTGTCCTCTTTGGTTTGTGTAAAAACCTGGCAGGGTAAGGCAGGAGTGTCTGTGCCAGGGGTGGTGGGTTGGGCATCGGCTCAGGAGACGGAGTGTGAGGGTGTAGGGAGCAGCCAAAGTTGACCTGCGAGGCGGGGCAGGAGAATTGGCCCGGGATCTGAGGCAGTGGTGTGAGGACGCTGGGGAGCCGCTCTATCTGTGGGCGTCATGCCAGCTGTGATCTACTGTATTTCCCTGTCAGGCAGGCCAGTAACACACTGATGCCAAGAGGAGAGGAGAGGAGAGGAGAGGAGAGGGGAGGAAGCTTACATAAATGTGGAAGTCATTAAGAAAATAAGTGACAGTTGTTAACAGGAGAGACTGGAAAACAGAGGCAGAGGACAGACATGATGACAGAACAGTGAGCCCTACTGAATATTTGTTTGCCACCACACAGTCAGATTATTTGATCTTGACATGCAGCTGATTGCCACCCTGGGCTTGTGGAGGTTACCTGATGCATCAAAGCTAACTTCTTTGATGCTTAATTGCTCCCTGTGACTGGCTATAGATCGAGTATGTACAGCAAAAGGATCACATGATCAGCTAAACATCGTGTATATCACTTACTGTGTGTGCATGTTAGTTTATTGTGGAGGGGGCCTCCCTTCGCTGATGGTCCCCTGTTTTTTTCTGTGTTCTGATTTTGTTCTCATTGGACTCAAAGGTCAAAGGGGTGTTATGTTTTGTTTAGGTCGACCACAAATTCATCTAAAACAAATCTGAGAACTTGGTCAATAAAAATGAAACTTAATATACTTGATTTCACATGTTAACCAGCTAAGTTTAACTTCTAATTTTGCAACAGTCCAACTTGTCAAAATGTGACAGCTTGGTCAAGATCTTTTTAAAGCAAAAGTTTCCTCTTTAGCTTCTTTTAGCAGTGCACAGGCCTTATATGTAACAAGTAAGTAACAACAGTGTAAATCCATCTGTGGCAGTTTTGGCCACTGGTAGCAACAGCTCCACCTGATCAAGTACAAATAGCGGAAAAGTCCAAAGAAAATCAGAGTGGCCGTCACACACACAGGACTTTCAGCCAGGATTAAAGTCCCAGTGACAGTGAAAGTCAACAATCTTTTCCTAAACCAAACCAAGGAGTTTTATATCCTGCACCTAAGCAAATAGTTGTGTTGTGTAAACCCAACCAAACAGCAACTGTTTCACAGCGGTGAAAATATTTAAAGCTGCAACTGTTTCACAACATTAAACATGTTTTTTAAAATATCAGCTATTTCACCATGTTAACCACATGTGAGACAGAGTGCATGAACACTTTGCTCATCACAAACTGATGCTAAAGGGTCACTCAGTGTTTGAAAAGTGATATCAAGTACCAGTATGTGTCTAGTTGAAAATGAGAATGTGTTGTCTGTAAACTACCTCAGATGGACACTCTTTTGCTTTAAAGTAAAATGGAAAGCTTAAGAGTCTGCCTGTTTAGTTTTGCTGTAACTTTAGATAATGTAGGGCTTTAAAATATGATAAGATGATGCTTGACAAGGTCTTTATTATCAGGAAGTAAAGAACCGTGTGGACTTTGCTCAGTAGTAGCTGTATTTACTGGTTTGAAAGGGACTTCCAGCTTTGTTACCATCCTTTGTTTTTGTTTTTGTAAATTTTGGTAATTATGGTCCACAGAGCCTCCAGAAATATGTGTCTTGTGTACATAGAATAGTAACTCATGTGCTAAAATTCTTACTTTGCACAATTAATAATCTGTGCAAACAATATTTTAAAGAAATAGCTTGTTTTTGTCTCTGTTCTCTGTAAAATTATTTGTGATTTTTCTTTTTTGTTCTGACACTAGTCAGTCCAAAGCTGCTACTTTGAACCTGATTTAAGCTGGATAAGCTTCAGAATTAGCAGAGTGATGAGTCAACAGTGCACATCAGTTCAGACTCACATCTGCAGGGACACAACACGATTACACTTTATCTCAATCAATCAAAGGAAGAGCTCCTGAATGCACTTGAACTTACTGCAGCACACATGATCGCTTACCCTCAATCAACCGCTATTCTCTCTTTCCCCCAATCAACCACATCTTCTATCTTTTGCTTTCCCCCACTTTTCTCCTCCTTTCCAATTTCCCCACTCAACCCCCTTACCCTTCTCTTCTCCTGTCATTTTCCCCCCATTTCTTTATTTCTCTCCCGTTTCTCCTCGGCCTCCGCTGTCCCCAGGGGGTATGAGACGGGCTAGGAGACTCGCTGTATGTGCCGCTGTCATGGCCTGAGCTCCCCAGTTGAGGATCCTTTGATGGTGTTGGGGATTATTCATCCTGTTCGTTGGGCCGTATACCACTGTCACACAGCAGCAGCAGTAGCAGCACATGCATATCCAGAAATACACATATAGACACACTCTTGGAAAATAAGTGCACTAATATTTTGCTACTCGTGAATTTTTACGTTTTTCATTGCCATACTTTGATGTTGGACACAGTAAAGTTACTGTAAGCAAAACAGATGATTACTACTGTATCAAAGTGGTACAATCTTCAGACTTGTATTGTGATGTAAAAAAGTGGTTTTCTAGTTAAACATCTGTTTTTTGTTTTTTGTTTTCTCGGTGAGTCACCAAGTATTTGTAGTCAATACTAAAAGGTATAGCTACACACATTGAAATTTGTCTAAATCAACATCACTTTAAGAGGTCAGGGATTATATTTTGAAACCACATATTTTAATGGCAGATATAAAACAACACTAAATTTGGGACACTACCTTTTTTGATTTGCTGCTCAGTTTTACCTCACATTTCTCTTTTTTTCTTTTGGTTTTTCACCTGTTGTTGCACATTTTATCACTGACTGTGAATATGATTTGACGCAAGTGAAAAGCACAAACAGATATATAAAGCAGTTTGAGGGAAACCGATCAGTTAAGAGTAAAATACTACTTGCAGTATTCCACTGATATTTACAAATTAAAGTTATAGCAGCAGAAAGCACTGATAAATAAAAATACTTAGTTAAAAATTCATCAATCATCCATTAATAATCTAAATCAGTTATCAGCATGATTAACTCAAACAAAACACTGAACAATCAAAATTCCACCTGTGCATGCAGGTAGAGAACATTAACACTTTCCTTTCTTTTAGCATTCAGCTATAGAGTCATTAAAACATCTGGTCTTTTATGACAAATTACTTTTTGTTTGCTCAAATCTGATGCAAATAAGGATGGCTCTCAATAGAAATTGGTTTCTTTTCTTCCCCAAATAATATGCAAAAGACTGAGAAAGAACCAAAATAAACAAAAGGGAATTACAATCACAATTGATCAAATCCAAATTATACCCACCTGTGTCTCTGCTGTTCTTATATTGAACTTAAGTTGTGCAGAATGCAACAGCTGCACCAAAGTGTGTGTATGTGTGTGTATCTGTGTGTGTGTGTGTGTGTGTGCTGGATGAAGGGTGTGGCTGCTGGCGACTGGAGCCTCAGTCTCATCCAAAGTCCTGTGCGCCAATCTTGAGGGTATTTTTTCTCAAGTCTTTCTCTTTGGGTCCCTAGAGGAATTTGGGAGCATCTCCTTAATGATCCTGAATGGTGCAGCCGTGGCAGTATGTGGGCTGCTGGTGTGTAGGCGAAGGGAGATGGAGCAGCAGAGCTCCACAGCACCTCATTAGGCCCAGGACTCCCAAGCTGGAGCCACATTAAAGAGCAGCCATGCCTTTCAACATGTGCCGGCTGGTCTCCCTTCCGCTTTCCCCTCTGCTGGAGCAGTCTCTTACATTTCAGATGCATCGATGCAAACACAACATGCAGGGGTGGGAGAGGAATCATATAGAGCAGTATGGGGAGGAGGAGAACAATGGACAAGAAAGAATGGAGGTTATTTCATTGTGCTTGTTTTGGTCCGTGTCAGCTTTTGTACTGTTGTGAGTAATTGCACTGCAAGATTTGAAAAGAAACATGATCAAAATCTTTAGCGTACCTGTAACTGATGATGCCCACATTCAAATTTAAAACGTTAAAAAGGAAGTAACATCGGGAAAACAATGGCAGCAGCGATGGATCCTCCTTATATCCTGACTTTCAGCGCAGACACTCCAATGTGTGTGCCAGCCAGGCAGGGATCACAATAATCCACCAAAGCCCTCCACCTCTTCACTCACTTACTTAACAGAAGTGCAGGGAGCTCCTCCTCCTCCTCCCTCTGTGAAGTTTGGATTTTGGAGGTTTCATGAGGTCAGGCCCGTTGTTATCGTTTTTATATTGATGAAACATTTGGCTGGCAATCGGTTCAGCAGCCCGCCCATATTCCAGTTGACAACCCGGCTCGCCTCTAAGAGGAGATAGATTAAGTTGCTCCCTCCACGAGTGCATAGAAAGAGTAAAAAGGGTGTTTGCTAAGGATCGGTATTCAAATTGCTGTGGGAATTTTAGCATGCATGTTTGCTATCTGTGTTTACAATTTAGATGAGTTTTGCTGTAAACAAGCATCCATGAGAGAGCTGTTTGGATGATATGATAAAACGCACGTCTCTTTTTAAGTGCTGGAATCAATATCCCATAATCATAAACATGAGGGCATTAGAGGGTGATGTTCTTCTTCGGTTGGAAGGACATATACTATGTCATATTAATGCAGTTTAATTCAATTAGCTCTTTGCTGGGCAGGCCACGGAGGCCCAGAGGGATATTTTGTTGATGGTATGCAGAGAGCAAAACAGTGAGCCGAGAGAGTGGGTATCCAGTTAATATGACGATATGATGAGGACATTTGGTGCCATAACAAGCAACAAACTGAAAAAAAAAGTTTTAATTGAGTGCATAACAAGCCTGTGATCTTTCACATTCAAAGTTGGCTGCAGCGGGGAAAGAGAGAAACACTGAGGTTTCATAAAAGGCTGAAAAAAGGTTTTTAGGTGGGAGGAATAATTAAAATCAGACTCTCAGTCCGTCCGTCTGTTTGTCTGACTGTCAAACAAGAAACTAATTTAAAGGTTGAAACTCTGTGCAAGCAAATTTGAAGGAAAAAAAACTGCTATTTTCACTGAGCTGAACAATGCTTTAAAAATAAAACATGCACAAAAAAAAAAAAAAAAAATTAAAACAACATGACACAAAGGAGAGCCCAAAGGTTTTTCCTCTAGAGCAAGTTCCTGTCACGAGTGACACCGGCAGTTATTTTCCTATTTTCACTGTATTTCATTTAAATTTCCATTCTGTGTCTTAGAAATGAATATTTGATCTTTTCCCCCTGAACCTGTCACCGATGGGCCTTTGAAGCTACGAGACACTGCATTGTGTTTGTGACACTGCGGGATATACAGGAGAAAAAGATCAAACTCCTCTGCGGGGAGAGAACATGAAATGGTAAACACTGTGTCCTGGCGGTTTACCTGTTTAGAGACCTACTTTGTTTCAAATGTTCTGACCACAAATGTTTAGGGGCAACAGTGTTGTACAATGTTTGCTTTTTCTGGAAATGATTGTCTACTTTAATGTTTTTTCTTTTTTTTTTAGTCCTATTTGGCCTGCCTTTTGTTGTGTGAATGCTGCTTTAGTTTGCAGAAAAAAAAACTTTCTCTGTGACATCTTCTCAGTTCTTTATGTTTTGTTGACTTTTCTTGTGTTTTTCTGTG
>JAQNCA010000024.1:1885745-1907091 GCA_029783725.1 Acanthurus tractus
ATTGTCTTTGACATCCTCACGAGTGAACTTGATGTTGTTGTCCACTGTGTTGATGTGGCCTGTGAAGGCCTCGACTTGGTCTGTCTGGATTTTAACCCACGTGTCATCAACATATCTGTAGCTCCAGGGAAAGAGGGCAGGGCCTTTCTCTAAGTTGCAACATAACAATCACTACTATGGATTACTAAGGTATTGCGTGTGAACATACGTTCTACCTGCTAAATGTCAGCATGTTAGCATCATATTTGTGATGATGTTGCAATGCTGACTTTAGCTCAAAGCATCACTGTGCTAATGAACAGCCTCAGAGCTGCAAGCATGTCAGTGCACTTTTGCCTCTAAAGCCTTGTGAATATTGTCTTCTCTCTATCAGTTTGCCTCTTTACACACTCCTGTAAAGGACTTTGTAAGTGCTGTTTTAAAAACTGTGTATATAATTAAAGATTGCTTGTAAATAGAAGGGACATCTCTTCACAACTTTACAAGCTTTTCTGGTCTCTGTAGTTCTGTGGGCTGCTGCAATATGCATTTTGAGTCTTTATGCTATCAAAATTATGGCACATCAGAGGAAAAACAATTAAGGTACCATTTTTATCCACTTTATATAATATTGATCCCAGCTCTTAAAAAACAAATCATGTTAATGTTCTGAACTTTATCTCTATTATCTAGAGCATCAGTCCTGACAACAACATGCCAAAGATTGACTGTATTTAAAACTGCCAAGATTGGTATCAGCAGGAAAAATTGAAAAAAGAGGAAAGGGACCCAAATTCAAATGACCATGGCAGAAGCCAGCAGTACAAGTAAAAGAATGAGCACTAAGCAAGTTGAACACACCCAGAATATCTTTTCATTATCTGACTTTACTGAAAATAACAACTGTAATCAGACTGTAATCACCATGTCTCATGTTATGAACTCAGTAAGTCAACCCAGGTTTTCCCAATTTAGACATTAGTGTGCTGAAATAAATATTTGCAGCGTACAATGAATCTCAAACGTGGACAACTTTATTTGCTGCTGAGTGGCAAATTTCATAAACACAGATTAATCCTTATAATCTAAAAGAAATATGAAAAGTTGAGCTTCATATACAGTCCGGGCTAAATGCAACATAGTTGCAAATGCCAAAAGAGAGAAGGCGACATGCATAAGTGAAATTAAAAGTTTCATAATATCAGTGCAAAGATAATGAAGACTCATACTGCTCTGCACAATGGGATAAGTGTTTGAAAAAGAAATCCACGCAGAGGGCCTTTTATTTACTGCTGCACGACATTATGAGCAAAAGGCTTTTGTTAAAATGCTGCTATATTTTACTCGAGCCCCATCATTAGGGCACAGTAGTAAAGCAATAATTATATTTCTGTATTCCATTATTTGTACATTCAAATATTCATTTAAATATCCCAAAAGAAAGGTTAATACATAGAAAAATGAACACACAAAAGCACAATAAGAGATCAAAGGAAAAAAAGAAAAAAAATATTTTAGAAAGAGATCACCATAACAATGTCTCTACAGCAGGGATTAGCTGTGTGTAATACGAAACCTTATGCCTGATAAAGCCAAGATGATTTAATGTTCAGAGGAGATTTATTCTTCTGGTGTGTATGACTATTTTGGACAAATTCTTACGGCTACAACCCTGATGTAGGATTTCCTTCTACAAAAGTAAAACTCAAAAAAATAAATAAATGATTGAAGAAAAAAACAATTTTTAAAGCAATGGACTAAGCTCTCACATCTGAGAAGAGCAGCAAGCACAAGGTTTTAGTGCTTCAGTCAAGTCTCTGTAACATATGGCTCAAGAAGATGACACAGATAAGTCATTTCCTCAGACAAGAGTCTATATCTCTCTCTGCCTCATCTATAAAAATGGCCAGATAAAGTCAAAGGGGTTTTATTGGTTTCACAACACGAACAGATCCTCTTTCGATCCACTCGCTGAGCTCCATGGGATCTTCTATAAATGCCGATCCCATTTTTCAAGAGAACTGATTGGTCTGATTGGTCAGTAGGTGATGGTTTTGTACAGTTTGATCTCTTATCTCAAATACAACATGCTCTGGACGAATAGGTGTGCAGCACTACGGCTATGTAAGATGGAGGAGTTAAACTACTGTCATAGCAAATAAAAACCCTGGATTAAACCAGAGTTTTATCACAAAACCTGCTTTGTAATACAGGCTTCAGGTACAATACAGGGATTTTAACAACAAATTGAGTAGCAAACACTTCGGGGCGGGTGATGGCAAGGGTCAAAATAAGACAGAGCAAACAAATCCAATAAGAAGCTGACAGGACCCTGACAGTCTAACAGACAGAGGAAAGAAAGGAAGAACCAGGAATCTGAGGCATGAAGCACACAACAACCTAACAGTCTGGGAATGAGCTGAAATGGTTTATATACTGGGCAGATCATTTGACTGCAGGTTTAGTTTGAAGCGGAAACAGGTATGTGGATGAGTGGGCAGGAAAAGAGGGAAAGTCCAAGGACCTCTAGTGGACAGCAGGAGGAAGGCAGGTTTGGGTGCATGACCTGGGAGAGACCAACAGATGTGACAGATCATCCTCTAGCCTGCTGACTCGAGCTAAAACATGTACACCTGAGCCTCTTCATGTTTTTTTAACACTTCCTGTTAGCCATCCTGATGGAGCGTATCACAAGCAGACGAGCAGTTTGCCTACAACTGAGGGATCCAGATTTCTAAGTGGATGGATGGAGAGAGTCATTGTGCCTCCAACCCCTTTAAACATTTCTAGAGAGGAACCTCTAATAAAATAACTTACATCCACTATAGCAACCAGGTGAAACACAAATATATTTAGTAACTAGAAACATGTTTACATGTTTGTTGGCTGCAACTTTTTTTCCCCCCCATTGAGTGACATCAGTGGTTTATTGAGTCATAATGTTGTGTGTCTGGTTGAATGCTGCCGCAGTGGAGAGGATGGGAAATAAGTAGCTGTTGTACACATTTAAATGTGACAGATAAAAACATGCATCCACCAAGCCTTGGAGGAAGCAGCTTCTTTCATCCGAACATCTAAGATGTTCTATATTCTCTCCAGAATTTCTCTCCCATGTAGATCGCCTACAACCCTATCAAATAATATAAATAATATATGAGAGCTAAACTCCATCAATTTGTTATTGTCATGGAAATCTAGACACTGTTTCTATTTTGTTTCTCTTTTCTGTTTTGCCTCAGGCTATGATAAGCACACTTGTCAGTGTTCCCTGGGATCTTACTCTTGCTTGTGTGTGTGTGTGTGTGCGTGTGTGTGTGTGCATGCAGTCACGCAGGATTTGTATTTTCTTTTTACTTTTTCATGTGTATGGGTAAGCATGGGTGTGGTGGGCTTGCAGCATGTACATTATGCATGCTTGCTGATATCTTTTGAATACTGCGTATGTGTAGAATGTAGAATACAGAATTTAAAAAAAAATACTGACAGACTCCCACACTTTCACTTTTTCTGTTTAGAGAAATGTGCAAAAAAGCAGATCCCTTGAACTTATTTAAAAAGCATATAACATGATATTTGCAATAAGAACCTTAAAGGATTATACCTATATGCTTGTATGCATTAGTGGGAAAACCACAACATACTGTTCTTTAACACAAGCAGCAATTGCACTCAGCAGGAGGAGTAACTGTGATTTATCCTGGCTGTTTACCTCTTGTTCATTATGGTAAACATGCACAGCACCACTGAAAAAACCTCATGGCTCATAATGCCCGAGTTTTCATTCTTGGAAGCTGGCTCTTTCTCCCGTTGCAGGATCTTTGCTCATTTGCGAGGAGATGGACAAGGATGTGCAGAGATGTGAAAATAAGCCCAGACTTCCCAATGAGTATTCTACTCACAGCTCCCTGACCTTGAGGTGAGCTTATCCCTGACCAGTGTGCAAAGCTGCATGAATTACAATATCTACCTTTAGGTCCAGCCCCAGCCTCTGCCCTGACCAAACAGTACGGGGCTCCACACAGCTTCTCCTCGCCTGAGACCAGCGGGAGCTCTTCACTAACTCTGCTCACTGTGCAATGAAGTCCTGGCCAGTCAAGATAATTTGTTCAAGAGTACAAAGCCAGCACGAGGACAATGGAAGAGTGGTAATTTTATTTCAAATCAATCTTATTGCAAATATAACTTACAATAAGTCCGCTGCCAGGAAGAATGAGGGGTGTTAGCCAAGTGCTTAAGATCCTTTTACCTCTGAGAAATAATTCAGCAGATAATTTTACATCTTAAAAAAAGGTCTGAGGAGGTGAAATGAGGTGTCTTTTGTACTGTTTTGGATATAATCACTAACTATTCCCTATAAAACCTGTAAGCATACACATTTTTCATTAAAAATATCACACAAACAAACTTTATTACAAAACATATTGACTTAAAGAGCTGTTTTGGGGGAACAGCACATTTATGCTCATATTCTAGCACAACCTCCATGGAAAACCCAAATTCACTGCTGTTATCTACAGAGGTTTGTTTTTGTCATTTGGTCTCGGTCTTTTGCTTTTGTAAAAGTTCCTTGGTTTCTTGTGCTTTTAGTTTTTCATGGTTTAGAATTACGGTAGTTGTAAAAATGGGCAAGGTGAGAAAAGCAAAATCATAAAACATAATGACACACTTATCAATGAGTGGTTTGTCTCACAACAGGCACAATACAAACAGAACCACTTTATTTTTTTCTATTTAATATAGAGACATTCAATTCATCCAGTGTTTTATTATTTTCCTCCCAAAAAAAAGGTTATAGGAAAGAAACGGCACAGATGAGAGCAGTTAGAGAGGACCAAAACAGTAAAGCTGCTTGACATTGAAACCCAAAACACTGAGCTGAAAGATGCAATGGAGCAGTCAGTTTTGTCAGTTTAGCGCAAAGATGGAAAAGAGGTGGAGCTCCATCTTCTTACCATCACTTTCAGAGGGCAAATTAATGAGTTTTCATAAACATGAAACTATTGCTTTGATTGAATGCAAAAATCAGCTGTTACACCTTGTCTGCTGCTATTTTTCCCTTTGTTCTGCTCCACCCATCTCCACCTTCACTTTCACTATTTTGTGGTTTGTTTTATGTTTACAGTGAAACAAAGGGTTTCGGTTCAATGCTCCGTGTCACGTAAGCCCACCACAGACCACCGTGTAAAACACTTTAATGCGGCCTTTGATAAATTATGCACCATTTGCACGTGCAACATGTTTAAGCTCACAGTGTTCTGACTTATCTCACCACGTCTGCACTGCATGTGTTGTGTCAGATGCCGCTGCTAATGTGGTCATCTGTTTTGTTTTTAATGGCTGCTCTGTCTTTTTATTAAGTCTGTGTGTTTTATTCAACGACTTACAATTTTGACCGTTTTGATTGCCGTCGTCATTGTTTGTATTTTGCGGAGGATTTACTGTGATACTTTTGTGTTCTGAAAAAACAAATTTGATTTTCTTGGTTGCAAAACAGGAAGAGCAGACAGGGAATGAGAGAAACGTTTAATAAAATGAGAGAAGGGAATAGAAAAATTGTGATGGGTGCCATATAAATTATGGTGCAGTGGGCAATTATGACCATTTCTGTGCTATTATGCAATCTCTCTCTCTCTGTCCTCCTCTCTCTCTCCATCTGTCTCTTCTTCTCCTCCATCTCCATCTGTCTTTCCTCCTCGCCTTCCTGCCTGTTCCCTTGTAACCCTTCCTTGTGCCCTTACAAACACTCACTCACACGAACACGCACACACACAAACACACACTTGCTCTGCCTTATCTGTATTCCCAGACAAGGCTCCCTGTTTGAGCTGTCATTATAACCACTTTGAATAGCCTAGCTTCATAGCGAACGAGGAAAGACACGCTGTGCCCAATCACACAACACTTTCTTCCTGTCCAATAGATGCATGTCATATTTCATTCTGGGCAAGGTAATATGCATCGTAGGATTCGACTCTAAAATCCTGGAGTGACTTAACTTAGCTCAGAGAGGGTTTTTTAATCATAAATGCTCCCAGACGGGGCTGGTGTTCAACTTTTGGTGGCTTTGAGCAAGACGCATTCCCCGACCCAAAAGGCTCAATTATTTCTCCACCTGCTACGAGGGCGACCAGGCCTGCAGCTTAGTTAAGTACTTCATAAAAGTGTGGGTTTTTACAGGATAACTCTCAGTAATTAATATGAGGTGTGTCATGAATCATGGACCACATGGTGAACACTCGCTGTCATTTGAACTGAAAACAGGCTGTGTGACAGAAATAGTCGTGTTCACTTCTGAAGACCAGAACCAAAAGGAGAGAGACGGGTGTAAACATCTTATCTTGTTAGGCAGTCCTGTTCTGACAATGTAAAACACTTAAAAATTGCAAGCCAAATATAATTTTTTTAAACTAAGTGTTGTGCAATGTAGTCGGTGTTGCCAAAACAAGCAATGTGACACATCAAAATGTCTAAAACTGAATACATATTTGTTAGAAATTTTACTTAGTTGTTTACCAACATTATTCCATATGCTGCCAAAAATATTTAAACTCAGATAAATTATATTCAGCTCAAAGAGTCAGTCAGGTAGATTTTCATTTGCAATGATGCCTACATCTTATGTTTTCATTGCCTTGATTTAGAGACAATTAGCAGCAGAACTTACATATCAATTAATAATACATTTTAAGGTTGATGAATGAGCATATTCACAGATGTGTCAAAGGATTGTTTTGCAAATTTAAACAAGTCACAGGTAATTTTTTTACCCTAATTTTCTTCTCATCTTTACGTTTTGACTGAGCAGACTGATGAGTAATAAGCATTAACATTTAAAATATGAAGTCTGACAAAGATATTTATACCAAGCTTATATGACATTTCTGGATTATTCTTAAGAGCAACACTTTCTGAAAGCCTGAAACTTTAAAATAAATAGGTACGGCTTCAACATTTGAAAGATGTCTAGACGCCACCTGACTATAGCATAACAAATATTGAAAGCAAATAGCATAAAGCACTTCTCAGTTTATTTTTGTAATGTCAAAGCTTGAGCGGTAATTCTTACTGTATCTTTTTCTTGTGACAGAAAAGATGTGTTTAGCAACTGTTGGCAAAAACGTTTGACAGTGTTTGAAAAGTGGAACAAACAAAATCATTTTATCAGACATTTTATCTTGTCATAACAGGAAAAAGCTATCACGTTCTCATCCTGGCTCATTATGGTTGATGCTTTTCTCACATCCTATTGGGATCTCATATAGATATGGTACCATTTAGCACCTGTGTGAGATGTCACACCCCTCTAATGCAGGGTTTATGATGTGAAACTATTGCAGCTGTGCAAAAGTCACAGTTTGGTTTCGGTTCAGGCACCAAAACTCCTTGATCAGGTTTAGGAGGAAATCTAGGTTTTCCACTTTCGGTTTGACTTTTGCTTTCAAACCGGTCTCGAATGCTGATCTCATGGACATAAGTCCTGTGTGAGACCAACCATTCAATCCTGACCTCCACCTCACTTAGGACTGTGTCATTTTGTACAGCTTTTAAGAGTTACAGGTGTCTGATGTTGACCTGACTTGTATTTAGTTTGAAAAACTGGTCCTAAAAGGTACCTTGTGGCTCTGTATGAGATGCAGAGGGATGTGGGAAAGCGCCAGCATTTGACAAGCTGGGAATGAGACCAAGTGATGGCTCGGTTCCATCAAGTTCCCAAACATAACAGTAAACCAGCTTGTACGACATCAGGATCCTGCAGCTCACCTACACTAACTATGTAATCATTTTTAACGTTATTATAATTATGCCTGTGTTTTTTTCCTGCTATGAGAAGTCAAAAATTGGCTGTGAAAAAGGTTTAGTGGAGACTAGTGAAAACAAAATTACAGCAACTAACTACATAAGTGTAAAAAAACAGATATTTTGCCATTCACCTGCTTCTCATTTCACAAGTTTCAAATTTAGTCATTTTACAGTCATAGCCAGTTCGAAAAGTTTTGCTACAGAAGTTAACTGGATTCCAAATCCTGTCCTTTGGGTTCTCATACTGGCAAACTAACGACTTGGGCTTCATCTGACTGAGCACTAATTAGACCAAGTCTTTGAGGGGCATGGTGACTTCTGTTGAAAAGGGGACCAATAAATTCAAACTTCACCTAAACGATGATTAAATTTGCAAAAGTAAGTAAAGGATCGTGGGTGACAAGGACCTCAACTGTTAATTTAAACAAGAAAAGTCAAAGTAGGAACTTTAAATGCTGCTGCAGTGACTCTTACACTGATTTTGTTCCCCATGGTGCTGCAGATTCCCACTGTGAGCCATCAGGTGCTAACTGTGGTTACTTACTCATTCAGGACACTTGGTCGGGTGTGGTCAATACTTGACTAAGTGTGTGTTTGAATGAAAATTAGGGCAGGTGCTTGTTCAGAGATGTACTTGCCTGTAAATTAGTTTGCTTAGCGGTGGGAGCACCTTATCTAATTGCAAGCGTTAATGCTAATTAAGTTCAAATTAAGTTCACTCCTGATGGTGTGTATTTTTCAGTTAAGTGGTGACGACACGCCTGCACTCAGTGCACTGCTACACGAGGGCTGAGCTTGTAAGGCTGCTTCAACATGCAGTCTGTTTGGTGAGGTTAAAACAGACATACTCTAACCTTGATAGAAAAACAGACCAACCACAGCATAGACTTATACTGAATGATAATTGCATCATTTTGAAAATTAAACAATTAATACATTCAAATGCATTCAGTGGGGCAGATTCTCGTTTATTAAAAGCTAATGAGGTACAGTCAGAGCCGTATAGATCAAACATGAGACTCAGTTTCACATCCCACCGGACATAAGCACCACTTGCATTAGCATGAGGAGACGTATAAGTGCTTAGCAAATGATAATTTTGGAGAAAGTGCTATAGAGGGATCGACAGAGAGAGAGCATATTAGGTGAGAAAGTGCTCTTGGAAGAGGTGAGTCTTCAAGTATTTCTTTTTTTTTTTTTTAAGTCAGAAAGGGATTCTGGTGAGTGCATTAAGTTTAGTAACTCATTCAACCGCTGAGGGATCACACAGAGGAAGAGTTTGGATTGAGATTTCATGCCTCGCAGTAAAAGTGGGACTAGTTCATTTGCAGATGAACGAGAAAGGCTCATAAACCTGAATGAGGCAATTCAGGTAGGTGGGTGCTTTTGCTCGTGGCCACTCTGTAGGCCGGCATTAGTAGCTTCAACTTAATGCAACAGGGAGCCAGTGGAGGAGAATAAAAACTGGAAGGACATAAGCTGTCTTTGGTGGGTTAAAAAAAAAAATGTGCTGCTGGGTTTTTTGCGCCATTTTGCAAAGAGGTCTAATAAATCCAGCTATGGTGAGCAATATGTATATTTTATGTGTATATATTAATGCAAATCATTTGCTAACATGGTAACATTAATGCACATCAGCATATGAGCTAAAAGGGTAAAGAGTGGTCTGAATGCTGGATAAGAGACATTTTTTAGCATGTCTCTGTCATAACATGCAGTCAGTTTGTGCTCTTTTAATATCTGTAATGCTAATAACTGTTGTTTTTTTAATGTGTTCTTTGTGACGCCACAGAATATAAATATCTAGTAGTAGTTGAGTGCTGCATTAAGTGCTGACAGTCATAGAAACTTAATTCCTCTCTATGGTTCTTAATGATGCAGAATGACATCATCATAACTATTAGTGAGTCATATTTCAGTCTGTAAGGCTCAAAGTTTACAGTTCTTGGTTTGTAAAAAGTCAGTGTGAGAACAAAACTGGGCCAGAGATAAATTGAAATGACGTATCCTTTTTTTTTCTTTAACTCGCAAAAAATGAACTTTTTTGTTTTTTTCGTTGTTTTTTTGTTTGGTTTTGTGAAATGTTGTGTTTTCTAATAAAATGTGTTTCCTCAAATGTGTCTTCTAAGCGTTGAAAGATGTTTTGTTTTGGGGTTTGGGGTTTTTCATTTTTTGAAGTGCGTTTATTGAATATCTGTGTATTTTTTTGGCTCTGTTTTTGTGTTACAGACCTTTAAAACTTTTAATTAAAATCTTGCATATGGGATTCTTATTTTATACGGCAACTTACCTGCACTCTGTTAATTTATTCCTCTTCTTCAACAAGCTTTCCTCTTCCCCTTGCCTGTTTTTCGAGAAAAACGCTGGTGTAAGTTTAGATTACACCCTGCACAGCAAAGATCAAGGTATGCTGCCACCTCTTTGTTATTTTAAGATTGATAATGATCAGTGTAAGGTGTGATGATATATAATCTCTCTCACACATCTCTGTCCGTGATCTTCCCGCCCACAGTCACTGAGCCACTCCACCTTCATCTAACTGCTGCTGCTGCCGCTTTCTAACATGATTGCCAGCTGATTATTTAACATAAAAGTCTTGTTTCTTCCTGACAACATCAATCCAGCCCCCCCCCCCTTCTGACTCACGACCCCCCCACCAACAGCTTCTCTGCACTTCAGCTGCGTATCTGTGACAGATTAGGGCAGATCACCAAGGATTACCTCAAGCAGACACAGTCTCTAAACATTGACCATGGACACCCCTTCAACTTCCCCATAGAGAAAGGGTGATAAAGAGGGAGACAGCTTTAAATGGTAAATTGAATAGGTGAAGTGATTGATCACGCATTAGAAGGTGTTTCCTTTTGTAAATCCATATTTACAAAAGCAGAGCTGTCATAATCATAATTCTTATTTTAGTCATATGCATTTTTCAGTTCAGTAAGGTGTGAATGTATTGCTAAGAAGGTGCGTGATGCCAGGGTACCTGTCATTCCTATGGGATGCTGGTGCAGAGTGAATATAGGTCAGACCTGGTTTTTGTTATTATTAGCCTTTGATTGCTGGATAAAAAGTGTTTTCAGTCCTTGTTAATTGCTAATGATTACCTGTAAATAAGAAAGAGCAATGCTCTGTACCCAAAGCCAGGATCTACTTTACTAGAAATGACTTTCTTTCTCTTTGTTCCACACTTAACAACTTCTTTTTTGTGCCACATGCATCTCAGCATCACCCAGTGGTTTGTTTGGGTACTGCACACTGGCAGGGTAAAGGGGCCATGCAGTGAAGGGTTTTATCACTTGGATTTGATGTGAGTGTGAGATAAAATGAAACTGATATCTTTCCAGATTTAAATGTGTTGCTTTTAGGCATTTTAAGGGCAACTTTTTACATATGAAATGCATTTGAAATGAGGAAAACTTTCTGCTCAACTTTTCGGAGCTTTTCACTGTTATATTCCAGAGAGAATATTTTACTCATTTTCATTGGAAGAGAGACTGAATAAATCAGCAACATCCTTTTTGCTCCTTCATCTGTCCACAGTGCTTGACAGCAGTGATCTTGTTTGTAATCAATAATATATAATTCAATCAATATGTATATGTAATTTGTATATATTAAACACAGCTACATTTTTACATAATCAAGTTTTGGTTCATTTTTGCTGTAAAGACACTTTCTTTAGCCCTCAAAATGCCTTCTCATTGGTTACTGAATTGAACCAAGCACATCAAACAGAATATCTTACAATATTCTTAGTCAGAATTTAATTACAGTCACCCATCTCAATCCAAGATCAATGTTTCAACAACTAATTTCGATAATGGTTAAAATAATAAATAAAGTATAACGTAACAACAAAGGAGCCCTTGCTGACTCTTTAATCTGCATTTAGATGCCTGAAAACAAAAAGGTGTGCGCGTGCATGTGTGTGTGTGTGAGTGATGGAGCAGGTGTGTGTGAGATAGGCAGAAAACGGGGGGGGGGGGGGGAGCAAGACCCCACCTGGACTCAGAACAAGCGGGGGGACCAACTGGGGACGCGGACACTACACAACACACACTACAAAGGGTTGGCGGGGCGAGGTGCACGAACGCCATAACACAGCCAAAGTCCCATTGTTCTATCCCCGTTTCATCTCCCCTCCTTCTCTCCAAATATTTGGAGGAACGCTCTGAATAACATACTGGTACTGAGAATACTGCACTCTGTATATTGTTGAAAGGAACTACGGCAGTCTGAGTGTTTCGCTCTTCAAAGATGCTTGCTTTGTTTTGTTTGGGTTTTGTTTGCTCCTGTATTTGAATTGTGTACCGTGATTTCGTGGATATCTCATTGTTCCAGGATTTTGAAATTGTTGGACAGAGAAGCACCCACTGGCTCATTTATTTTCATTGCATCATGTGACTCATTGTAATTGCAACACACTGGGAAAAGCAAGGCTGAAATGATGCAAAGAAAACAACAACCGGTCCCTGGTTCCCACTGCCGCTACTGGAGAGCTGTTTGTGCGAACAGTTTTCATTCTCCTTCATCATTAAGAGTTTCAATAGGACTGTTCCTATATAGACTTCCATAGTGCCATTTCCATACCAGAGCCAATGGGAAGTCAGTGATTAAAAATACAAGACCACAGCTTTGCATGAGAGTTCAAAAAACCTAGGGCTGAAAGTGTGGAGCTGTGCTATTAATCATGTGATCAATGGGGGATGAGCATGAAGCCCAACGATGCAGGGTTACAGCATCGTCTTACGGGGTCGTTTGATGGCCCTTTCCCGGGGACCCCAACATTGATTGGGCCCTGAGGGTGCCCTGCGGCGCTGCCCCGTCGCCAGGGCCTGACTGACAGCTCTAATGAAGCTTGCCATCGTCGGGCAAGGGACTGCGCCAGAGCAGGCACCGAACTTCAATCGGCCTATATGACGTCCAAAGAGTTTTGATTTCTCAGCAGTGGCGAGGGGGTAAAAAGGAGACCCCTGTGGGAGACAGGCAGCCCGGGCTCGCCTTTGAATATTTCTCCGTTTACCGCATGTCAGTTCTCGGTGTTGGAGATGCACAGAAGAGAGACGTAGGGGGGTGGCTGTGGTGAATTTTTCATAAGCAAAAAGAGAAAAAAAAAGGGAGAAGGGGCCCTGAGTCCCATGGGATTAGGGTTTGAATGCTGTCATACGAAAGTCATTATATCTAGTTATCATTGTGCCATTTTTTTATAATAACAGTTGTTTTCTAAACAAAGTTTTTAATGATTTGCACTGATGTGTTTTACTTAGCGAGAGAAACACATGGTAACTTTTCTTCATAGTTTAGTGAGCATGGACGGAAGAGTTGCAACTATCAGTGCTCTCTCCGTCTTTCTCTCTCACATGCACAAACCCCTTCTGCGATGGAGGGATGTTGAAGAGCAGTGGAACCTCAGAAGACTCATCCTCACTTTGTTCTATTATTCACCATCTCTGGCTTCAGAACTCTCTAGGATCTCCATGGGGTTACACTCTCTATCCTGATGGAAAGACTCCTGTGCCGCTGAGAGCCTGTTTACTCCCCGGCCCTGCGATCCACCAGAGTATACAACCAGTCCCTTCACTTCCATGCTCACATCAGAGCTATCAAAAATAAATCAAAAACAGCCTGGTGCAAGCCATTTGTTAATCTTGTGTTCGCTGGCACTATTTGAAACCACTTGCCGAATCAAAAAAAAGCACCGTTTTTTTTTTGAGAGACTGGCAGCTCGCTTGAATCTACCGGCGATGATGACATTCTGGCAAACGTCACAGAAACAATTTGCTCCACCGTTCACTGTCTTCCTTTTGTTCTTTTCAGGCAGCATGAATCTTTACATCTTCACTTACTATGATATAATGTGATCCCCTCTCAGAATGCTCATTTGTACTAGCATAAATAGTTATTTGAAAGATAAAAGCAAACATGTTTGTTTTTTGTTTGTGTTTTTTCCTCTTCTCAACTCCCCTAAGGCATTTATGAGCACTTTGGTAATAAGGACCAGAGAAGGATTTAGCTGAAGAAGAGGAGCAGAGGATGCTTTGATGTACTCTTAGATTAAGTGAAGTCTACGGCGATGTCTACAAAAATACATGCAGTGTATACAGTGAGCTCGGCTAGACAGATTCCTCTCTGCTGGCCCTTCCTCTCTGGTCCCAAAACACCACAGCATGAAAGACAGTCTGTATGCTCCGCGGTAGCAGGAGACTTGTATGGACCTTGTCGACAGCTTCAGATGCACCGTTCCCAAAAGAAGCACAAACTAGGGAGACATTTTTTCTTTTTCACCCAAACTTGTTTTTCCCCAACCCATAAAATTTCCCCCAACAGAAAAAAAAAAGAAATATTCTAAACTTTTAAAAGACTTGGTTCACAGTTGCTTTGATTTTTTTTATATGTTGCTCTGCTTAAAAGAGATTTAGCAACTAGGCAATGCTCTGAAGACGGCATTGCCCGAGCGACTCGACACAGTGCCAGAGTTTGAGTCGGAGGAAGACTGAGTGGGAGAGAGAGGAGGAAGAAAGAAAGACAGAGAGAAAGATTTTGTAACTTGTTATGAGACAGTCAGAATTTTCAATTTTAAATGTATCTAACAATTTAAACATACGATTCAGTGTGATGTGTTATTCAGCCAGAGGCAACAAAAGAGTCTCAAAGTCTAACCTTTTCATATTTTATGCATTCCAATCACTTGCAAACTAGTCAGCAAGCAGAAAGCAAAAGAGCCAGCCAGTGGGTTTTGGTAAGGAGGTGTGAGTCTCAGTAATAATATAAAGTAAGCAGGTTTACAAATCAGCAAGCAGGCATTTTCTTAAGAAAATATTCCTTGGCACAGTGTGACTGCTTTGATTCCCTCTATGCTGTGCAATTTGTATTTGTTTAGGGTGTTAATGAAAGGTTGCATGAATAATTTAACATAAACAAACCATGTCATTCCAAATAAACTGCAGCTCTGCAAACACATGAAGCGGCTCCACTCTTCGTGATGAATGCTTCGGTGATCTGATGCTGACCTCTACTGGTCGGTTCTGCCGCTGAATGCAAGATTGTTGCCAGACTCATTTAAAATGACCATCATCTGTTTATCTTTGTAAATTATAGCCCCATAAACACAAGACTAGGAGGGCCGCTACTGATATTTGAGAGGGATCAAGGCTCCTTTAAAATTCTTTATCAATGAATTGTGATTATGCACTGAGAGGGAAACCGGAGCACTTTTGGTGGATAAACTATAATGTTTGTGATTGTATTAAACTTTCTTGTTGTTCAATTCATAACTATAAAACCTTTAACAGAAATCTTGTATGTCCATGATTTCATCTTTTACTTTATTCCATATATCAATGCTATTGGTCACCAGTTTTTCTTTGGGTTTGTGACATATGTGAGTGCCTGACTATATCTAACACAAAATACCAACTTTGACAATACAGCATTCAATTATTCTTTATTTATTCTGTCTACATATATTAAATAAAGTTAAATATATAAAGAGTTATTAAAAGTTCCCTGTGTGGTTTTCTGGGGCTTGAAACGCCATCATAGTTCTGTTTTTATTCAACCAAAACCCAAAACAAATCAGAGAAAAGTAGCAAAACCTACATCTGAGCAGCCAGAATCAACAAATGTGTGCTACCTTTAGCTTGAAAAATAACTTATCAGTTAATCCTAAAATGCTGTTAATCATCTGTTGATTAAAAAGAATGACAAAGGGGATTCTTGATAAAGCTCTTATAAATTCATAATTGTCTGAGATTAAGAAAACCAGCAAGCCTAAGACCTTTATCAATTAAGGGGAACATGCTGTAAGAAAATTACTTTTCAAGTACGTTTGCACTTATATTTGGTATCTAGGGTGCCCACCAACCCACAGACTGAAGTAAGACTACCTAGTCAGCTTTTTCATGGGCTGTCAAAGTCAAAAACCATTACATTCAACAAGCCATACAGATCTGGCCCACCTTCCAACATCAAGTGCTGGTTTATTAGAATTATACTGCCACCCATCTAAGCACAGGGTTCCTACACCCCTTTGAAGGTCAAATTCAAGCACTTCAAAGCAATTTTAATGAGCATTTAAAGCTTGCATATTTCTATGCATTTACTCAAAATGTTTTTTTCACAACTTCATCACATTAAATCAGATTTATAACAGCACTGTACAGTAGTGTGATAACTTAAAGGAAAACATTACAAAATGTTTTACCTGCTTGTAAATAAACTTGTCATCCTTTAACTTAGCTAAGGCATTTTAAACAAATACGAGACAAATAACTTATATCTTTTAGAGAATTAAAGGCTTGAACATGACTTCACATAACAAGGCTGATTTACAAAAGACAAACAACTAAGCCTGAGGACTGTGGGAGGAAGTTTGGATCCTGTTCAGACAAGGGGGAGTAAATTTTAGGATTTTTAAGTAATTTTTTTTTTTAATTTAAGAACTTTTTAAACACTTCAATTAAATTCAAGCATTTTGAAGGATTTCCACCATCCACGCAAACTACCTATCTCCAGTCATGGCTTAAGCACCACCTTAGTGAAGGTGCACCAAGCTCTGACACCTCCAAGCACTTTGTCATGGCTAAGAGCTAAGCATGGTTACCGCTCTGTTGTTTGTTGCACAATATGCTACTTTGTCATATGTCATTAGTAATGCATGTGAGAATGAGATGTAAGGGCTATTGAATCAATACTTCCAACCAGTCATAATAGACTTTTTTAATTTCCCTCTTTGGCTCTCATCAACACACCAACACATACACACATAGACGCACACACACACCAACACACCAACACATACACACATAGACACACACACACACACACACACACACACACAGACCAGATGTACAACTGTAATGTCCAATTGCCCAAAAGCTCCTTTCCTACAGACAATAAAAACAAACCTTTTCTGTTTCTGTGTGTGTGTGTACGAAGGCCCATTTCCCACTTCCTCCCTGTTAAATAAGCTGCCTCCTCCAACCCCACCTTTCACTCCCTGCACACATATTCACACATCCACCAGCTCTGCCACCCCACCCATCTCAATTAACACTGCGGGTCCAAGGGTGTGAATTATTTAGCGATGAATTATTAATAAATAATAACAAAGGGGCTCGTGGGAGACGCGGCCCAGTCAATTAGGAGAGAAGGGAAAAGTGAAGGCAAGCAGCGGGGGGTTGAAGGCAAGGGATCTACAGCTGATCTGATCTGCGCCTCATCATTATCGCCGCCCGTCAGACACAATTACCTCAGCTCTGTGCTCCCCAGCACTTCAAACAAAAGCCCATCCCTCTGACTCTGACAGCCCTGCACTTTCTCCTGCCTCTGCTCAACCAACACACACACAGACACACAATGCATATTCTCTAACTAGCTACAAGCTTGCATATTAATCATATATTAGAACATGGCCATAAAAAACTTTTGTCATTGGCAGGTATGAGCTAAATTCATATCAGGACACCTCAATAGTATAAGGTACAGTTCCTATAAAATGTATTCACTGCCATAAATGGACTTCTGTATATTTTTTGGAACTAATCAAGAGGAAGAAAAGTATTTATGTCAAAGTTAACATAGACATATCTTTACATCCTTGCCCAATTTTAATTTATTACAAATAGAAAACATAAAATAGGTATCTATTGAAATATTCACTCTCTTTGTTGGGACCTACCTAAACCATGACACATCATTAGTTCAATGGAGATCACCTGTGTGGAGCCAATTGTTTTATATGATTGCAATACAAATACACGTGCTGGGGTGTGTAGTGGAGTAAGCTGTACACCCTTACTCAAGTATATTTTTTGAAACAGCAATCTGCAATTGACTTTGTGAAAGTTGTTCTATATAGGTAAAAATTATTTGACTAGCTAATGGCAGCTTTATTTTTTTTTTTTATGTATAATGTTAATCTTTGATGGTGTACTAAAAGCATTCACTTTTTTTTGCTACAATGGACATTAAAGGTTTTGTATGAAATTTTACCAATTAATGAAGCTTAGTTTTAATTCATATTAGAGCGGAAAAAAACTTGTCATTCGAGTTAATCAATAACTAGGCAACTTCTACTTAAATAGGTTTCTCAAATGGCAATTTTAACTTTCACTTGAGTCATTTTTTATTCAAGGGATTGTACTTTTACTTAGCACCCTACCCATCACTGTACACATGTTTCTGTGTTCTTTTTTTCATTTGGTTTTTTATCAGTAACAAGAAAAACTAGTTCAATTTCACTTTGCGAGAGAATTTAGTATGAAACCGTACAGGCAGATGAGATATTTGAGGGGTACTTCTCATTAAACTACAGTTATGTAAAGTAACAACACTTGTACTTCACCTTGTGTTACATCAGCTAACCCCCCAGCGTGGAGATAACCCTAAATAGGGCTTACACTGGCAAAAAACATATTTTAAAAAGTGAATGACAACAGTGCAAATACTATGGAAGAGAAAGTCTTGTAGCCTAACGAAGACATTTAACAACCATGTGACCCATTGATTTACATACATGTACACTATACTTCAAGTCAAAGCATAGGTACACATGAAGATTGTACAGTAGTTAACTTTATTTTTTCCAAATGCTTTTCTGTCTAATTAACTCAAATGGATTTGACTTGAAATGGTCCATCTATAATTTCCCACAGGCCTTTGATATTCAGTCTGTCAATATTAAAAATTAAAACTTAACTTTACTTTAGGTGTGCTACTGTGAGTGCAATAGTATCTCAACACAGAGGTTTACATTTAATGTGATATGCAGGCTGGACTGTAGAAGATCTTTAGTCATTTTTTAAATTATTTTTTTAAGTTTTTAAAACTATTATAATTTCCATGGCATATGCTATGATAAATCTAATCTTTTGAAACAGTTCAGGCTCCTAAAGTTGAATTATATTTTGACATATGCATTATCAGTAAAACCAAACTGTTTTGCACAGATATGCACTTTGCTTATTGGTTATTACTGATATTGTTTCACCTTTTTTTCAACTATAGCTGAACATACTCAAATTATCTGGCTATCTGACACCACAAGATGGTGCTAAGTATCAATAAGGCGTACACCTTATTATGAATACTGTGTTTGTGTTTTGTGATCCTCTCTACTCAGGTGAGGAGCAAAAAATTAACATGGCACACTTGCATGTATATTTATGGAGAAGGGTGAATTTTTAAGCCAGTCTTTCTTCAATAGCTGAGCAGTTTTGATTATTGTGTATGAGAGAGTTGTAATACCGCCCTAAGTGCACAGGGGGGCAGCCTTTATCTATTGAAAAAGATGAGCTACACAAAACGTGCCATATATCTTGGAGACTCACCACTTAAGTGGTTTGTCTGAGTCTGCAGTTTTGTCTGTTTACCCCAGGAGCCAAGTAGCTGAACAGGTAGCCCAAATCCATTTTACTGATTACAAGAGGAATCCACAATGGGACAAATAATACCTTAATCACCTATTCCAATCTACACTAAAACTGGACATTCTGATATAATTCAGCTTTAAAGAATTGTTTTAAATAAAGAAAAACTATGTGCATCACCTTTACTGAAGACAAATGTCTGTGCAAGCACATTTTGTTATTAAAGCACAGCTTCTCTAATTACGCTGAGGCACACTGACCAACTCATTGGAAAAAGAAACTGGTGCACTCCCCACAAATAACTCAATTCAGCAGGAGAGCTGGATGCATTCTTAATGAACTTGTTGCCAATATGAAAGGATATATCAGTCAGTGGGTGATGAATACAGTAAAGAACAATTACTTGGCAGAAGATTTTGTCTGCAGTTTCACAAGAGTGTCTGTATCAAAAAAGCTCAGAAATTATGACAGACACTCAGCACAAATGATACGCTGTTGTTTAATGTTGAACCAACTTAATTGTACACACCAGTGAGGCAACACTTTCTTAATATAGCTTCCTTGAAAATATGTAAATACAAAAGGTAGATTTGAAAAAAAAAAATCCTTGCCAAAAGCATATGGATTGCTTCCTGTCGTTCAGTCATTCCTCTCTGTCTACTCTTGGGAAAGTATTGATGGATTTCACCAGTCTGATTGGATTCAGTGCATGGCTGTGTAGAGTATTGCATAAGGTTAAGAAAGTCTGATTAATGAGCACCTGCTATCATGAATAATGCCTCCCCCACTTTATCTAATATATATTGGTGAAAGAGATATTTGTTTCAGCTTGAGAGGTTCGCAGAAATAGGGAATATCTTGGTTTGCATCTGCTCTTTGTGTTACAATTCAGATGGGTTGAAGAAACATGCTCCCTTAAGGCCCCTAAGGGTATAAACATAACTTAGGTCAACAAGTCGGGTGCACAGCCTATCTATGAAATGCTAAAATATTATTGCCCAAACTGTTATCCCTGTATTCAGTAGTACCCCAAATGCTATTTTTCAAACTAGCATCTTGTCCACTGCTTGATGACTGGTCATTCTGTAGCATGAAAGCCATGGGCAAATGACTTCTTCAATGACCACACAGCTGAGGTTTTATAGATTCATTTGGAGGCTGGGAACTGGGTCAATACTCATTAATATATGAAGGGTTTGAAGCTCATCAATCAGATTGGTTAAATGTAATGAATCACAGATGTTCTACTCCAGTAAACAAGTATTTTCATTCAAAGCAGCTGTGTACTTTACCATAATCAAAGACCTCATGCTGCATGCATGTTTTCTGTGTTTTGGTCTTGACATCATAACAAACCTGAGCAATTTAGCTCCTTTTTTCTGAGCTTCAGCCTCATTATACGTGGTGGGAACAACTTCCAACAGGGAACCATGCAATAAATGAGTGACTTTTGTCATAGCCGTGTGGCTTTTCAGGGCACAAAACTGGGCATGTCCAATTTTATTTTTCGTGTTTTTAGAGGGTTAATATTCTGATAGATATTTCTAATTGACAGAATGGCCTACTCCACACATAACTATATGTATACAGGTAGAAGTCAATTATGATAGATAACTGTGCCAGACACGATGACCTGCTCCACATTTATACTGGCAGTAATTAATTATTATGGATATTCATTCTTAACAGGATGACCTGCTCCAAATATAACTATATTTATACAGGTAATAGTTTATTCTGATAGATCTTTGTACCTGACAAATGATCTACTTCTACTCAAAAATATTTAGTATAGGTCATTAAAAGTATAAAGCCTGGTTCATCAGCCAGTCTGATGAGAAGGGTAGGCCATTGACTTTTCTTAAATCATTCAATTTCAGCTTCCTCTGCATTTCTCCTTTTTCTAGCTTTTAAACTTTAAGTTTGCCTTTCTGCATTTTCAGCAATTCGTTTCAGCTGTCAGCTTTCAGCATTCACGCTAGCATTTTCAACAGGAAAAGCAATTCACTAGTTTTGATTACGAACAATCTTAATCTAATGCACATTAGGATTTACGGCACTTTTATTGCATGCACATTTGCGTGTTTAAACTTATCCATAGCCAAATGAGCACTCCACCAAACGTTGTTTCACCGATCAGCAACACTTTTCGACGACTAATCAACGTGTTCAGGGAGGTGTGATGTTTTGTAGTC
>JAQNCA010000024.1:1912513-1926310 GCA_029783725.1 Acanthurus tractus
TTTGCAAGAATTGTTTTTCCTTTTTTTAATTTGCTACTTTAAAGGCGGCTGTTCCGGGCCTTTGCAAATACGCATGAATTCCTCAATGACCGCCCCCCCTCTTCTCAGTATTCATCTCCTTCATTTCACAACCCTGGGCTACAGGGTAAACATCTGTGTGCTGATTAAAACCTGGAGTTAGAAAGCTTGTTAGCAGGAGTCAGTAAAAGATATCGTGATTCAGGCTGAGTAGTGATTAACTGTAAAAAAAAAAAAATGATAGTAAAGTTCCATAAGTATGTTTACAGGCACCACCCATCCTGGCTGCAGTGATGCCACAGATGAGAGGCTTTTTCAAGCACAGTTGCCATCATCTCATGACAAAATAACTGCTGGGAAAGCTGCCAGGAACTGAAAAGCTCTGCCAATTTGACCCTCTTGACAAATGGCGATCTTTACATTCCCCGCATGCATTAAATAAATTAATCTTTTTTTTTTTTCATAAGAATTATCCTCTTTATTATCCCACAGTAATTTTTTTATTCAGTTTTTGACACTTTTATTACAGTGTGTTCGGCGGTTTGATTTTCACTGTTATGAAGCATTTTATAAGTGCTATACAAACAGAAAACCTTGTCTTTCCATTACCCTCATGTTGCCATACTGCAGTCATCTTCGTCCCACTGCATATCCTCTTTGTCCTCTTAACCCAAAAGGGTCATTAACTGGGTCACTTACGGAAGACAAATGCTTTATGCTAATCATTTTCACGGTACAGTGCTGCCTGTTCTTTGTCATGAAGGCAACAGGGAATAGTTCAATTTCTCTTTGCTGCCTTCATTTTTTACCCGTCTTCACACCATTTATCACGCTCGCACATTTCCTTTCAGCTTGCTTCACATCATGCCTGCAAGATAATGTAAGTCATCACATTATGATCATGTCTGTGTGCAGTAAAGTCATTTTCCTTTTACTCATTTCTATCAAACCCTTGATGAGAGTGGGAGGAGATATCTTTGGGTAGTCTTGGATGCAACAGGCCATCAATCAATTGTGACGGGATCCATAATGGAGCAACCAGCTGGGAGACTACAGGGAGAATGAGGCTGCCTGTCACAATGATAACCCTGCTTATTGTCAGACCAGGAAGCCCCGGCCTGTTTCGCCGCAGAGGAGGGATATGCCAGTTTGTCACCATATTGCTCAGAAATCTCTTTCCATCTTCTCTCTCCCTGTTGGCACGGCATAAATAAGAAATGCATAGCTTAAGGGGTAAATATACCTTCAGCTGATTGTTTTGAGAAAGATGCGTTGAAGAAAATTATTTGCTGGAGAGAAGCAGATGTTAGGAGTTGTTCCCTGCAGCTCCAAAGTGGCTCTAGAAATGTGTGAAGGACAATAGATAGACAGTGACCACCCTGCATATAGATTAGTTTTATAATTAAGAAGTGTGTTTTGTTTTGATAAGCAGACAAATGTTCAGTTTAGAGGCCAACAGTTGCAGTAATAAGCATGTGGAGTAGAAGGGCCCACTCCTTTCCCCACGCCTTTGTGTTTTGTGACATTGCATGGGTGTGTTCAAACTGTCTTTGTCATGTGATTTATGATAATTTATGGGTGTGCCATCTCTGCACGGAAGTAGCTCCAACATAAACATAGACAGATCATATGTCACAACGTGTTTTTTTTTCAAATATGGAACTATTCTTGTAATTTTTTCGCTTTCTAAAACACTGACTTATCTTGAATTCAGGTGCTTAATGTGAAGCCTCTGTCCTCTTCACATGATAGTTTTTATTAAGCATATATATATTGACTAATGGGCAATTAAGTCAGAAACTAGAAGTTCATTCATTTCCATGGGCACCTCTGTGATTTCTGATGTGTGAGTGCACTGAAAAAAAATGTAACTTTTGCTAACGTTTTTAAGACCACATGCTACAGGAAGTTATCTTAAAACAATGCTCAGCTCACATAAACAATATTTTAATAAGCTAACATTTGTTCATTGTAGTACAAGCATAAACTATTTCACAAAACTGCCCTCACATCCTGCAGTGGCATTTCCATGCGTTCGCTAAGAAAGGCATTACTGCGCATTCTTATGTCCATATTTATATATATATTACACCGATACATTGGTTAAAAAAACAAATATGTCATTTTTTAAAATAAATATCATGATATGCCTATTAAATTTTTGCTGAGTCTTACGGTGTGCTGAGGTTTAAGCTTGATAGCTTTTGTGATATAACATTTCTTCTAACCAACATGGAACCTTTGTTCAGTGACGTGTCTCAATTAGGTTGATTATGCAACTAGATTAGATGAGTTGTTGTGAAATCTATCATAGAAATTCATGTTTCTAGAGGCTGAATAACCTAGGTAAGTCATAGGATTTCCCTTTCACTGCCTGTGATTAGGGCAAATTTGGATTTGTCCTAATGGTTTATGACCAAATAACTACAAAACAAACAATATTCATCTTAGCTTTGCTTTGTTTTAGTGATTAGAAAATATTAGCATGCCAGCAAACTAAGATTAATTTAACAATAAGACGCCTGTAACACTGTAAATGTTAACTGTCAAACCTTCATATGTTAGTTGTAATTGTAAGGATGTTTGCATGCTAATGTCAGCATTTAGTTCAGAGCACTGCTGTGTCTGAGTGAACACAGGCTCACAGAGCTGCAAACATGGCTGTGCATACTTTTGTCTGTGACAAAGGATTCTCTGCATTGTTTGCCAATGGTTTTTTGGCATTCAAAGCTGCCATCACCCTATTCCTAGAAGGTGCATCAAAAGCATCAAAAGCATTATTGCACATGCTTCTCAATGCAGGCCATGATGTGTATTTAGGCCAGGGGGCTCATATGCTGCTTTTCAAAAGTTTCTTTACAAAACTAAACTCCAGGGGTCACTTGTCAGTATAGCTCATAAAAATATGTATATTGAAGATATTGCAGCCATTTTTTTTTTTAATGTTATTTTACTGCTGTGTTTTTGAGCATTTTTAACCTCCACATGCATTTTTAGAGAACTAAAAGTGTCAGTTTTTATAACGCAGTGTGCTACAGACTGTAATAACACAGGGCGTGGAGCATGGCTTTCCAAGTGGACCATTATTCATCTCACAGCTCTCGAGCTGCATTACCTGCCACAGTGGCCACGTTGTGTTGATTTAGAATGGGCTTGCTTTTTGTGTGTGCATGGCATATAAACTGCCTTGAGTCAGTCAGCCGTTGAATTGATTCTGGTCAGTGATCTCACATACACACACACACGCACTAATGTTTAACCTTGCATTTTGTAAAGACACAAATAGTTCGGCCCCGCCCTGTGATACCTCGCTCCGGATCTGCGGGGCACCAGAGTGCAATGTAAGCTCAATGTTGCTCAATTCACTCTCCTGTTAAACTACTTTGGCATGACGTTTGTGATAATGTCAGACAAGGTATAGGCATTCGTGCCACACTTTATTCCAGGCAGCTGCTATATGTGTTGGCAGTGAACGTCACTGCACCACTCAGTTTAATGAAGCGCTATGCCTGTGGCAGGAGGGGTGGCTTATAAAGTGCTTTTAATGGGTTTACTGGCTGAGGTTAACAATGAGGAGTCAAATTAACCAGATTCTCTCAGGTTTAAGGGACAGCATGGCTATGTTCAGCAGTGCTACAGATGAGCAATATGATTACAGTGACATATTCAGATATGTCACATATTCAGAGATTTTTCGATAGCAGTTATACTTTGGCAGCTAACCCTTAGCCAGAGGTTGTATCATGCTGGTGGTTCCCAATCATGAACCTCTTCAAACGCAGCAGTGCTAATTGCAGCCATCTACTCTGCCAAAAGCGAGAAGAGAAATAATCAGAAATAGATGCTCTACTATTTACACAGTATTTTATTTGTTTAGTATTAACTGTGAAATGAAGTATTGATATTATTGTCAACACCTCTGCTTTAAGGCACTTGCTCTATTAGTTACAGTCTTCAATGTTTTCTTACTTGATTTTCCAGAAAATATGTTATCAACTGCTCTATACTGCTGTGCATCAACCAATTGCTGAAAATTAAACAATTTTTCATAAAGGAGAATTTTTTTTTAGTCTTAATTAAGCCTTTGCTTTTGTTGAATAAAACTTCTTGCTTATGATTATGAAGCGGCTACGATCATAAAACCATTTTTCTAATGATTATATACATTTGCACAGTATGTTTCACGGATATTTAGATGTAAACAAAGTATTCTGTATACTTTTTTTCATTGTCCAGTGGGAATGTTGATGTGTAGGTGGTAAAGCTCTGTGGCAGCTTTACACTGTATAATAACATCTGGAGATCTCACAGAAGCCGCACAGTTAAATGAAGTCTCACTGGGATCACTTTGTTTGCTTCTCTTTGGAGTATTAATAAAATCATGTTTATCTTCACAGTGTGGTGCACTGTTTCATTAGCAAGACAACAAACACTTGTAATCAATATGTATATAATTATAAGATGGCAAAAACTTTTTTAAGCTGCTCTTTGTAATGTTGCCCTTTGTTTTACCTTCTGGTTTCAGTCACTATAGTCCATTACTGTTGTTTTCTTCATGGCTCATATAACCACAGAATAAGCCTGAAGCCTTGTGGACTGTTTGTCACTGCTGCATGTGAATGTTGCTTTTCCTGTCAAAGCCACTTCTCCTGACCAGTGAAGTGTGAGGGACCTCTGCAAATCTGGATGCTGCTCCATCACAGTGCCTCAACAGTCATTTGCTTTTGCACCCCCTACACACCCATGAGAACTGACAGCTCCCTATTTCCTCTTTAACGTGATATTGATTTAGGGGGGTCCTTGTTGGATGGCAAAGGCATGTGAGAGAGTGACTGCAGCATCCTGGATGTCGGTCGGATAAAGATTGATTCATGTGGGGCAGCTCTGACTCTCAGCTAAACAGAAAACACTGAGGAGTAATTCATTTTTCAAGGTTAAAAGGACCTCAGTGTTTGAACACCAGGAAGTTGGTTGTCCTTCATTTGTGTTAGCTTGGTTAGATTTTTGTTCTCGTATGGTGTCATTAAGCTGAGAGTTCTTTGTGGTTGTGGCGTGTTGCCAAAACTGCTGCACTGTTGCATGCTCCTTGTGGCTTTAAATATTGAGTGGAATTATAAGTTTGCATGTAAACTGTACATAAAAAAAGACTACACCCAAAAAACTCCCTCCACAGAAACAGGGAAGAGATATGTTCCTGCTGATTAGAATAATAGAATAATGAGCTGATGCCCTCTCTATCCGGACGGTGGGAGAGTCTTGAGGCCTGATGGTATATTTTTACTAAGACATACAGATGCATTTCATTATACATTAAAGGCCACAGCTTAACGGTTAATTAACTTAATCAGTGGTCGTGCATCAACTAAAAAGGAGCTTGATTAATTAGGAATCTTCAATCAGCTGCTATCAGCTCATCAGGTTGTAAACCATTTCAACAGAAAGTAAAAAGCAGTTCAAAAGCTAATGACTCAGTGGAGATCCATATTCACATTAAGCCCTTTAGGAGCAAAGCCAAACCCTAGGAAACTCAATTAATATGGCTTGCTGGCGAACTTGTTTTGAGTGGATCCTTCTTTTCAGGATGCTGTGGATCTGTTTACTTTCTGGTATCAGCTGAGTCTGACATGAGAGTTTACAGAGGGAGGGATGTCATTCTGATCACACAGAACAAACTGAATATAATGATGATGCTCTTATCTCTTTCTCATTTTTTTTCCTTCCTTTTCCATTCTCTTTTAGATTCAACAGAGGCTGTCTCTCCTTGGAAATTGTCGAGCTGTTTTCTACAGTACACTCCCACCCTCCAGTGGTAATATACAGTTACTACATTCTTATAAAAATAATTAGCTGTAAGTCTCCCAGTTGCCACCTGTTTGTGATTTACAGTCACTCCTGCTGGGTGAAAAAACAAATGAAAGGTGTCAGCTTAACTTGACAGTGTGTACAAGACTTATTGCATATAAATTTAAAATCAACAGATGTTCCCCTGATTGTCTTGCAGATGTTTCCTTGAAGTACAAATATGGCCGTTTGGTTCTGGAGGTCCCGCTGCCCTCCAGAAATGAGAAGTGTCTGTTCTTCCTCAGGCCCATGCTGATGAGTGTAGGAGACCTGATCACAGATCTGCAGAGGGAGGACCCAGGTGTTAATGCCTCGGTTTTCTCCAAGGGTAGGACCACGCATGCGTTAGCTATGCATGAACCAGACCCGTCACATTCTTGAGGTCTTGTCAAACTGGTTCAACCATTTTTGTTGTTACCTGTTCAGCAGGTTGTTTGGAGAAAAAGCTGAGGAGCAGCACGGAATAGTTTGGCGCTATGCCTGCGGACAAACCATTTACTCATTTTCACCACTGTTACTAGATTGCTCAAACATCTGCCCTTAAGATTTTTCAAGGTTGATAAACTTTGGCAGGAGAGAGAAGTATTTCATTGTAGTTTGCCTTTAGCCTAAAACCATGTATAGGAAATATACATTTCACTGCCAGTAACTGGACTCTTAAGTATTAAAACAGCTCAGTGGTTCCCATTGTTTCTGGCTTGTGTGCAATTAGAATATGACACACCAACCTGGGCAACAAGTATAGTTTGGGGTTTTTTGAAGTGGAGTTGAACAAGGGACTTACCCAATGGTAAATGTTACCTACAAAACCAGTTGGTCAGTATGTTGCCAGTTTGAAGAAGCAGAGAGGAGTACAAACATGGAGGCACGGCAGTGCTCAGCTGTGGACAAGGTCAGCAGCAAAAATGTGTTTTATTCACACCTATATAAAATATATCTCTTTGGAGATATGTTTTTGTGTGAGAGTGTTTCTATTTTCTTTCATCATGTGACCTCTCAGATCTATTATTGGACCCCATGTTGGGAACCACTGCAGTTTGTGACCTACAAGCCAGCTGTAAGTGACAAAACATAATACTGACATATTTCCGAGACAGACACAGAAAAGTAAAGTATTTTATCTTCGATAACACACCCCTCCTGCACTGTAAGTAAGAGGTGTGACTCAGATTGTGCGATATTAAAATTTGCTTTTTCTGTTGTAACTGATCTCTCTATCTACTCCACCTGAATACATCACATGCAGGCACATTATTTAGACAATGCTGAAAAGTTTCCCGAAAGGTGGCAGGGTGACAGAGTCATTTCAGGTAATAAGATATGGTAACTGAAGTGCACAAATTTGGTATCACACATAGGAGTCTTTCTGATTATGCCAATGTGTCTTATTCCTTGATAAGAGCTCTGGCTGTGCAGTGATGAGTAACTTAATTTAGACAATATAATATTAACTCCCTCGCACGTGACGCTTTTATTGAATTTATTTTGGCAGTCGGTCATTTTTTTTTTTTCTCTTGGCTGGGCTGTAAAGATTAAGTTATATGATTACAATAAAAGTACTGAGCTGGACATTCATCCTCTTCTGACAGATGGAGAGCGTGTAGCCAGCACCACGCTGATAGACACTCTGCTAGACAAGGACTTCGAGCTGGTCATCAATGATGCAGTTTATAATGTCTGCTCTCCTGAAAAGGGTACGTACACATTTCCGTTCAGTCATAAACAATCCACTTTGTAATTACAACTCAGGCCTGCTGATATATAGAGTTATTATCTCTCCAGGCATGACTGCTCTCATATTTTCACTCTCCCATTCTCGTGCACCTTGTTGTGCACAGTGTGTATATCCAGTGAGCACGCTATGGAGCTGGAGGACATGAAGCATGTTGTGCATCTGCTGCACACGGCGCTCAACTTGCCTGAACACCACCTGCTGAAAGAGAGGCAGCTGCTTGAGAGACTGGACACCCTTAAACAGCAGCTGTCACCTCTGGAGAAGGTAGTGGATGTGTCTCAACATCTGTATGCCATTAAACCTCACTCTTTACCTTGTTACATTTAAAAAGTGACAAGTGGCACCTCTGATAGTTTGGCTGCACAGAGTTGTATGAATTGACAGAGTTGTATGAATTGACTTGTAACAGAGTTGTATGAATTGACTTGTAACCCGTCCCTCCGTTTTGTTTTTTTTTTGTTGTTTTTTTTATCTCCCTGGCAGATGAAGGCACAGCTGTCCCGTACAGCAGAGTTCCACACATCCAGGGTTATCTGGACAGGCATGGCCTTGTTGTCTGTCCAGGGTGGCGCTCTTGCCTGGCTCACCTGGTGGGTCTATTCATGGGACGTGATGGAGCCCGTCACTTATTTCATCACCTATGCCACCAGCATTGGAGCCTTCGCCTATTATGTCCTGACCAAACAGGCAAGTATCTGGGACAGAAACTTCAATTTTGAATTTTTACTAATTAGTTTTAAGGAAAAGTTTAACATTTTGGAAAATGTACTTTTTTACTTTTTTGCAAAGAATTAGAAGATTGATGTCAATGCGTTAAAAAAGGGAAGTAAAGCCGATAGCAGTTATCTTAGTTTATCATTTAAATGGAAAACAGTCTGTTTTTGTCTGCCTAACCTCCAGGAAGTTACTGCGCTGGACAAGAAATTGTTCAAAAAAATTTCATTTTTTCAAATAAGGTTGTGCATGGATTAAACTGACTCAGTATTGCTTGTTTCACAATGAGCTTAATCCAACTTTTTTTCCCTACAGGATTACATTTATCCAGATATGAAAGACAGACAGTTTCTGCATTACTTTTATAAGGGGGCAAGCAAGAAGAAATTCGATGTGGAAAAATACAATGAACTGAAGGACGAGCTGTCTCAGGTTGGTTGAATGATTGCATTCATGAAGCTTAGAAATGTAGGAAGAACGCACTTTGTGCAAATTTTAGTATGCTGACTTGATCACAGTAACAGTACTAACGCCCTGATATATAGTATATGTATGTTTACATCCGGGTACAATTTTAACCGTGATAGTCACTGTTGTTAAGTATAGTACCAAGGTACCGTTTACTGATGAGCGCTAAGTCTGTAATTCGTTTTGTAATATTTGGTCATGAACCAAAGTATAAGCAAGTAACATTAAACCTCATGGTGATGCTGGGTGAAAAGTTAAGGAAACATGTAAGTTACTATAATTCACATATATATATGTCTGTTAAGTTACATTACAATCCATGCAGTGGTTGTCAGGACATTTAACTCAAAACCACAAATGTGATCGACATGGTGGCACTGGAGAAATATAGCCAAGATTTACCAAAGCTATGATCCAAGCGTGGCTATGAGGACATTTTAGTGAAATGAAACTAGTTTAAGGAGACCCTATTATAATCCACTGCATCATTAATATCTAGTTGAATTAATCCAGTCATTCATTGTCTGACTGTTTTCTGTGTGTTAGGTGGAGGAGGACCTGAGACGTCTGAGAAATCCAACCGAGCTTCAGCTACCACTTGAACAGATTCAGCCGAAGCTGTAAACAAAGCCAAGCAATGAATAATGGTCAATAACACTTATCCAATCCAGAGCAAAAACAATTTTACTGCTTTATTTTGATAATGGCACCTTTTTATGAGGAATCCATATCATCCTGTGTTTTGTTTACAGTGTTGATAATGATGCCAAATATATCTTTGTGAAACACACATACAATAAGGACTATTGAAATAAATGGTATTTCCTGAACATTGGGAGAATCTCTTGTCTGTCTGATGTCTACTCATGAGAATGTTAAGTGTGTTGTGGTTGTTGATTCTTGGGGAAGAATAACCCTTAGTTATTTGGAGGAGGGAGATGTGCAAAAAACTGAGGGACACAGGCAAAATAAGACATGACATGAATACATATTTTGCCACAGAGAGAATAGAAGTTTTATTATTAAAAAAAAAATCTCTTGATGGGGCTTAAAAACAGTCAATATAACATTACAAGGGTAAGATCACAAAAAATACAGGATCAGTGTATGCTGGTAGCTTTGTTTTTCCTGAGTCATAGATAATGTGACACAGCTAGAAGGTTTTAGGTCCACAGTACACTTTAAAACAATATCACCCCTCCTCCCTGAGGTACTTTACACGCTGGTGTTTGTTGCCATTTTGGGTGCAAATACGCATGCTTAAATTTGGTACTGTAAACTGCTACAACACAAAGAACAGCACAAACATGAATTCCCTTTTTGATAGAGCGAGGTTGAACACTGACAGCATATTTATGTGATGCCTGGATAATCAGTTAAAGAGGTACAATGTGATCTTTGATGCTTATAGAGACATAATCCAGCACAGCCCCGGCTGAGGATCTGTGTCAAATGCAGTCAATTGCAAACAAACTGTTTAACTGACAACAGTTTTACAAAGTGTTCCTGAGCCTGTGAAGTACATTTTTTTTTACAGTTTTCAAAGTGGTGAAAGTGGTCGTACCGTGCCCTGTTCTTGCATTTAAAGGACTGCTCATTTTTAGGATGTCACTTCACAACAGTGAATTTGCTTATCTGTGAGATATTTCAAACAGGTGTTTTTGGAGCATTCAACTTCTTTTCCAGTGTTTCCTTACTGCTGTCCCAACTTGTTTGAAATGTGTTCCTCGCATCAAGCTCAGAATTCGCTAAATTTTAAAACTCAACCACAGTGAAATGGTCATGCTATTATGTCAACTACCTCCCATAATAGAGAAAGTTGTAAAGTGTATTTCTGGCTTGTAGACATACTTGCGACTGACTTTACAGTAAAGAAAACCGGTTTCACCTGATATAAATCAAACTTAGAGATGATATTTAGTCTGAGGAACTTTTCCCTGTGCACGGCCACAAGATATGTCAGTTACTTTTGTCCTTTTGGCTTGATCAGAAGAAAAAAGTCAGAATCACAGTGACACAACATTTGTGTGGTACCACAAGAGTAGACAATGGCTAGGAAAAGAAGCTAAGACAGAAAGTGGTCCATAATCTGCAGTCTGAATGAAGGTCCTTAAAAGTGCAAAATGTGTGTTGATCTACAGGGGTTGGACAAAATAACAGGAACACCTCAAAACTTAAAAATTCCTTTAAGTTCTAGAAGTTAGTTTTAGATATGAAGTCTTTCATTGTGTTATAGTAGTGGTCTTGTCTTTGGCCCACGTCTGCTGTGGTGAAATTACAGCTTTATTTTCTTGCTGGGATCAGAGGTCATCGGAGTATTGACAAATACTCTATAGGCATGATATTTAATGTGTAATGCACAAATTGCTTTTAACATAGAGCTGAGGAATCTAATCTGCTGTGATTCAGTGATTTTACAACATAATGCTGCACTGAGTATTATAAACACTTACGCTTGCTTATCAGATTACTTGGACACACTTTCTAATTAAAATAAATTAATGCTTTCAACTCAAGCTCTGATTAACCAATATTCGCCCTCCAGAACACTTTTCTAGCTCTGATTAACTGCAGGGCTGTTGTGTTGGACTGCATAAAAAAATCTGCTTATGTTTGCATTTACAAAAGAAATCGGCAACCAATCAGAAACAAGGTCCGTATGGATCTGATCAACCTGTAAATCAGTTAGCACCCGATCAGTAAACAGATCTCAACCTCCGCCTTCAAAACTCAAAAAAAATAAAATTCCCTCTGAAACTAGGCCATGGTTTTACCGAGCCAGGAAAACTGGTTTCTCCAAAAGAAAGTACACATGAAACCACAGCGGCTGTGATACGAGTTCTTACAACTCCGGTGACTGCGAAGGCAAGATTTTACTCACTTTGAGTAAAACTTGTTCCTGTTGTTTTGTAACCATTGACTTCACTGAAAATATATAGGCTGCAAATCAACTGACTGTTTGATGCATATGTGAATGATAATGTTCAGGATGTACAGAAGAGGAATGAAAGAAGAACAGCACAATTTTCTAAAATCTTGTCTCCAGTAATATGAAACCAGATAGTTTCATGACTGAGGTCTGTTACTTTTACTTTTTTGGTCGGAAGTAGAGTTTCTTGGTGAGCATTGAAGCAAAGCAAGGTACTTGCTTCTTCCCAATAGCGTTACGGTCATTGCTGGCTCCAACGCTTCTCATCGACACTTTCCTGTTGACCAGTGTGAGTAGTTCTGTGAATTCAAGGGACTGCCCAAACTTTTGTAGCAGCTCACACAGATCCTGGACATACCACGAGCCGTTTATGGTCTCCCGGTGGGAATAGTAACCTTAACAGATAACAAAGGGGACAGGACGGGACAGTTAAAGACTAAATACTGATAAGCAGATTTGAAGTGACACTCAAAGGGTGATTAAGTTCATGGCCTAAGGCAGAGGCAATCAATTTGAGAAAACCTAGTGCATTTTTTTTCCAAACACATTTTCCTCCTACATCTATATATGCAGTTCAACAGTCATGGAGCATCTGAATCCCCTCTTTGATGAAATCGGTGTCTTGGACCCTCATACAGTGGTCTACAGGTCTACAGTAGGGATGACATCATAATTACTGTCAAAATATCACCTGCTGAGCTTCTTCTTTATCTTCAGGGAGATGTACTAGGGTGAGGGTGCTACAAGAGCTGTACTGCAGGTGTGTGTAAACAGAGAAGTGTAACTTATCTCCTTCTACCTTAGGTCAAAAACTTATCAATCATCCCATGTGTCGGTCTGAGATAATTTAAGCTTGTTTTTTTTGTAGGATTATAGCATCAACTGAATGAAATTAAGTTACAATCTTATCATCATGCTTGAAAAAGAACAGATTAAAACTGTTAAACATTCAGGTCCGCTCACCTTCAGCTACAGAGTAACACATGATAAAATCAGCTCCAGCAGGGAGGGTGTGAACAGCACTGGCGTCCACCACCACCTCATTCGTCTTCAACTCGCTGTCCACAGCGTCACAGGGGGTCACTGGATCATCATGCTTGTCTCCGCGGCATGCCTAGTGACAGACACAGCCACCGTCATGAGAAGTTCTTAAGAAAACAGATAAGAACTGCATGTGTCTGTCGTCATGGGTTAGACTGAGCTTTGTCTTTCGTGTGCATATACCTGTAATATAAAGATCTTTGGCTTTCCCACAAGGCTCTGACACTTATCTCCTTTGAACAGGGATGTGATATCCTGAATGCTGATTTTCCCATCGTAGGTGTAAACATGATCATTCTCGCCATGGCTCAGAAAGACAAGTAAAAAGCAGTCTCTGTCTGCATGGTCATCCTCTGCCGCTGTTGGGAAATTAGGTATTTGTTAAACTAGCCACTCTGAAAAAGCAAAAGTGCCCAGTACTAACACTTAAAAAAAGTTATATCTTTGAATTTAAAGGACAAGGAAACAGAGAAGCATTTTATGCAACAGTATGGATGTGGTAGTGGTGCCTGCTCGTGCTTACCTTCACTGATTTTATCCAAGACTTCCACCTGTTTGTAGTTTTCATAAGTCTTTACCTCAAAGTTTAGGTCAACTAGTCTAAAACAGATGTTAAAATAAATTCAGCATGTGATGAAAAACACAAGACATTTTACCAAATGTAATCTGGGAAAGACTTATAGTTGCTAAACATGTACAGAAAGTTCTTATTTCAAGGAAAATTTGGCACAGTGTTTCCTCTACAGGGGCTGTCTGGTGATACCTTTTCTCCAAGTTCATGCGGTCAGCATTGGTTCCATGCCTATCATTTAATCCTAAGCGCCAGTAGAAGCGCTCCTGATTGAAGATGAGTGCAAGGCCTCTTCGTTTATTGTCCATCTTGTATTCCTCATCAGGATCCAAATTTAAGGAGCTGTTTTATAATAAAAAAAGAGCACAGACATTAAAAGACAATAAAAATGTGAGCCGTGGACCAGACCAAAGTTAGAATTCCCTGCTGATTTAACCACACAAACAAGATGAAGCAGTTTTACCTTCTGATGAAGGCATC